>CAHIKZ030002288.1:170000-280000 GCA_903632075.3 Acanthosepion pharaonis | reverse complement strand
GAATGAAAGGGAAATGGTAAAAATACAAAATAAGAAAATTTCTAAGGGAAAAGGAAAAGAAAACTGAACAAAATTCAATGAAGAAATCGAAAATCAAGGGAAAAAATGAATTATTGTCTAAAATGTGAAATCTGAAGCAAAGTAAATTGACGTTTGTAATTTAGAAAAAGCTTCAAATGATAGATAGATAGATAGATAGATAGATAGATAGATAGATAGAAAAGAATAAACTGAGATAGATAGATAGATAGATAGATAGATAGATAGATAGATAGATAGATAGATAGATAGATAAGAATATAATGAGATAGATAGATAGATAGATAGATAGATAGATAGATAGATAGATAGATAGATAGATAAGAATATAATGAGATAGATAGATAGATAGATAGATAGATAAGAATAAACTGACATATTATGTCAGTTTATTCTTATCTTTTATTTTATTTTCGCCTTTGTATCCTTCTTAGACTTTGCGTTACTTGAAGAAACTAGTTTTTAATTTTTTAATTTCAAGTACGACTTTTTTTTTTCTTTTTCGGCTAAAAACTAGACGAGACAAATCAAAATAATCCTCTAAGGAATGAAAATTGGCGACCAGGACTTTTATTCTTCCTCGGTAATAAATGTAGATTACTCAACATTTACAGAAATTCTTACCCCCTTTTTCTTTCTTTTTTTTTTTTTTTTTTTTTGTAGTTGTTGTTGTTTAATGACGTAAATAATGGAATTTGGAAATAATCTTTTTACTTATTTATCTCATGTTAACTATCAGACAGAGATGTTAGCCACTTATCTTTTTCTTTTTTTCGTATTTAGCTGTGAATGTCTGAGTCCACTGAAACGCAGGTTCGCTTTTGATGAGGCTTTTTACACATGCACGCTGATTTTTTTTTCATTTTAAGTGTGAGTTGGTGGGGAGGGTGATTGAAACCAAAGGAATTCGGGTTTGTACGTACATCATGTCTGGTGGAATACAGAAAAGTTCACGACTCGACCCACTTTCCAAACTTTGACCTAATAATAAACAAACATCAGATTTTGGAATGGTGGGGTGGGGAGAGCTTGTTGGTCGGGCAGAGAAATTTTCGTGATTGATGGAGATGAAATGAACTCAAAGCAAACAAAAGAAAGAGAAAGAGAGAGAAAAAGAAGATATGCAGAAAAGAGAGAGAAAAAGAATATATACAGAAAAGAGAAAGAGAGAAAAGATGCATAGGAAAGAGAGGTATGTATGTATGTGCGTGTGTGGTTAGAAAGTTCGTTTTCTGACTTTGCGACCGGGGTTCGAATCTCACCATGGTCGATTTGTCAGGAGGTCGATCCCAGCGTACGGCTCTTTTGGAAAGTGCCTGAAAGTGAAAACCATACCACGGGTTGACACATATCCTTGTGAGTCTAACTGGAAACTCTTGACGGCCGTCGATACCTATGCTTGCACAAAGCCGCAACTCATCGTGGCCGAGGGCTTGAGCGTGGCCTTGTTCAAATTATTGATCACTAGGAAACGCGCTCTCTCCCAGAAACTGTAACTAAGGTCTGCTCAGCATAGTTGCTGTATAAACCACAGGTGGGCTCTGTGGGTGTTGAGCAAACACAAATGCGCCTGAGCAATCGTCTGCAATAGGGATTGGCTAGCCGCCATAGTAGACGGGTATCCTCGAATACGATTGGTAGCTATTATTATTTATGTATGTACACCCTTGTGCAAATTAATTGAAACAAAACGAATAATTCCGTTACTATTTACATTTTTTTCGTATTTTTCCATGTTATTACTTCGTATATCCATTCCACCAAGCCGTTCCTTGCAGATTGACCATAGATTCTTGATTGGATTTAAATCACGAGAGTTTCCGGGACAATCTTTGATTTGCTCACTGGTAAGGCTTACCAGTGTTTTCGTGCAGCGTTACAATTGTCGTACGCTTTCTTGGAGTAACGTCCATCGCAGAAAATGGCTGTGGGACAACTAATCGACAGTTGACACAATAGTGTCTTGGCGTGATAAAAATCTGACGTAATCATGAATGACGTAATATTTTTCAAGGCCAAACAAGGTCATCATACACCCCGAAAATAGATTCATATTACTACACACTACTGCAAATGGCCTAATCCGAGGAACAAAAAAAATCGATTACACCGTGTCACTCAAATGGGTCTAAAACTGACCGTATGGCGCAAAAAAAGGAAACTAAAGCTGTTATTTCAATTAATTTGCACAACGGTGTAGATAGATAGATAGATAGATATATATATATAGATATATATAAGAGTCATATCAAATATATCGAAAAATTTAACCATTGTCTTTGACTAATATATATTCTGTCATATGTATTTGTTATCTTTTACAACGACGGTTTTTTTTTGCTTTTAATTTTCAATATATTTCTGTCATAAACTCGTTGGCAATGCATTTGCCTGATACACAATCTTAAACCTTTGCAAAATGTTCATCATCCGGGCAAACTTGAATCCGTTTCTTTCATCATTTGCAGATCAGTTCTTCATTACAACCATTGGCATATTAGATATTTTTCTACTAACTGTTCAACCAGTAAGAATAAATATATCCATGGAGGTAGAGGGTTCCTGGATGAAGTGGGTTATAAAACTTACCGTATGGTGAAAGATATGAAATTAAATAAAATATTCCTATTGATTTGCGCATAGGGTTTAAATAATATGTATGTGTGTGTGTGTATATATATGTATGTGTTTTAAAAATAAGTGGTTAGATACTTTCTGATTTATGACTATAAGATAAATATATTCTCTCACCAGGGTAAATTTTTTTTCAGAATTTTTACGTCCTGAATTGTTATCGGATTCTTTCCAGAAGGCGATCCCATAGCGATATACCTTTGAAAGTGCCTGAAAACCATAATTTTTTCCTGCATAAACTAAAAGATAAATAAATTGGCCGAGATCTTGAGCGTGGCCTGGTTCAAATTGAAGATCCGTTGAAAATTCATTCCTCTTCCATCAATACATTATTTAAAAGGCAAAAGGAAGCTATATTTCGGCCGTGGGAAAGTGATTGAAGCAAAGACAATCTGATAAGCAAAAATAATATTGTTGATTCTTTAAAAAAAAATTTAGCGAGTATTCAAACCTAAATTCTTCTTTTAAATTCCCAGTAACTTCTGTCTTTTCATGTCATTTAGTTCCAGTAATAAACCTCAGATTGGCTCTGCGATTTGATGAACAAATATCAAAAAGCGAGGGTCTTCAATAGGGATTGGGTATTTGGATGACCTAATAGACGGATATCCTCGAATAAATATATATATATATATATATATATATATATATATATATATATTTATTTTATGTTATTTTATATCTGATTTGTTCATTATGTATAATGTGTCTGTATGTATGTGTATGCATGTTTATTAAGGATAATTTAAGTCTTTGGTAGCGTTGACTATATACACTGCGATCAGAAATAATAATAATATTTTTTAGTGTTAAGCACGACAGATCACGAAAATCGTAAAGACACAAGGGGTTACCGAATGTGAAAGAATAAGAGAAAAGAAAAAACAAGTTAAAAGGAGAACAATAAAGAGGATTCGATAACGATTGAAGATCAATCAGAACCCACATGGAATAAGTTCCATGGTGAGAACTCCATAGAAGAAACTATAGTTACATAGAACTTACGGTTACATCGAAATTTTTTCAACTTATTTGATGAGAAATTGCCACGGGTTTAAAAGTTATGAATTAAATTAGATAGACGGAACCCTTGGGGTAGTAAATTTTTGCCCAGAAATTACAGTAACAAGTCATCGTGGCCGAGGGCTTATTATGTCCATTTTTCAAATTGTTGATCACGCTATAAAACAAAACACCTTTACACCAGAGAATATAGAAAGGCACGGGAATAATATATATTTTTTTATTCTAATCCAAAAACAAAACTAATATAAATACCGCCAGATCAGGAAAAATAATATTGCAGATATTTCTTTAGGTTTTAAATTTCATCTCTAAAAATATAGCAGGAAGTTGCATTATACCAAATGTGGCAAGGAATATTCAAATCATTTTCATTGCCGTATTATAATCTTCCAACTCCTCTTTGTTTTTATTTGGTGTTTGATGAACAAAAGCAAAGTTTAATAAATACCTGTATGTATGAATCAATAGAGATATTTTTTTTTATCACAGAACGATAAAACAGGATCACTAAGGCAAACGGCTAATCTACTTACCCAGGTTGATAGCATATGACACCACCATTTATATATATTTATTTATTTATTTCTTCTTCTTCATGATACAAATCTTCTATCTTGGTCAATCTTGATCACGTTTGTTTGTTTAATGGTATATCAATAACTTTATGGGTCATTTAATGCCAAAAATTTAATTTTACTGGGAGCTTTGTAAGTTAATAAAATATGATATATATTTATTCTGTTTTCACAATTGAATACAAATATATATGATACCCGCTTTGGGCATGTATATTTGTGTATAATAATTACTAGATTATATTTTTTGTGTTCATTTTTATGCAAAATTTTTTTTTTTTAAGTTATATTTTGAAATACAGTTTGATTTCAACATTAATATATTGTTATATTAATGACATAAAAGCGTAAATTCATGATGGTTGATTTTTGACAAAACTAGTTTTTAAATCAACTGAATTATGGGTCATTTGCCAAAATTTCATTTTCTTGGGGCTTTAAAGTTTAAAAATATGATATATATTATTCTGCTTTCAAAATTGAATACATGGTAGATGATACCAGAAATTTCAATCAGACACATGTTTGTGCGGACATAATTACTTACTAGAGGCGGTATTATTTGTGTTTTTTTTGAATGTATATTTTGATGAATTATATTTTGAATACAGTTTGAAGAAATGGTAGGATATTATATGGATTAATGTCATGAAAGAGTTCGTTCAAGTCGGTTGATTTTGTTTAGCAGCATATCAACTTCTATATATCGAATGCCGAAATCTAAATGTCTTTTAATTGCATGCATTCAACTAAAAATAATACGTATTTTTGGTCATTTCACTATAAATATGTATTTTTATACATTCATAGTGTTTTGTTTCCCTTCACTTTTTGACCATAGCTCGAAAAAACAAATCTGCTAACAAATAAAAAATGAAGAGGTGGTTCTTTTTTTCAAAACCTCCAATCACCTGATCAGAGGCCTTTGTTGCCGAAGGTACCAAAAACCAATGTTTTATTTAGTTGAAAATTTAAAAAAACATTTTTCCATTTCTTGCACCTCTTTTGTCTACTTTTTTACCAATTTATTCTGGACTTCTTAGCGAAGGGATTTTGTCATTTTATATCATTAATTTTACTAATTTTAAATTTCGCATGAATGATTCATTGTAATATAAATTAAAAATGCCACCATATATATATATATATATATATATATATATATATATATTCACCTTCATTTCTCTGCCGTGAGCCAAAGGCTTAGAAAAATAAAAAATCTCCGACTGACGCCAATTCAACTGGTTTCGATCCTAGCTTGATAAATCGGACCTCTAGCCATACTGATGAGCTATGATATATATAAGAAACAGTCTATATATATATGATATATATATATATATATATATATATATATATATATATATATATATATATATATATATATATTGTGAAGTATATATATTATATCATATATAAGTAATTATAAATAAATGTAGACTGAAAAGATGTTTTAAAAAATATGCTATTTATTGATTGATATAATATTTTTAACGCTGAGATTTATTTCGTTATATTTACTTGCAATAGAAATATTACGCCCTGAATTTATTGTCGATTTATGCTCAGATCATTAATTCCATCATTCAACAATTCAAATATAAGAATTTATTCATTATATTGTATATATATATATATATATATATTGTTATATATATATATATATATATATATCGTCATCCCATAAGTTCTGTCCGAATTTTGAATAAAGAAAACAAGTGACCAAATGTTACATTTAATTACAGATTCAATCAACAATGTATTTTCCCTGATTATCTATGACTTCCTTCCATCTATTAACAAGCTTACTAATTCCATTACTGTAAAATTCTTTTGGCTTTGATTCGAAGAACTCACAAATGTCAGTTTTAACCTCTTCCTGTGTTACAAAAAGCTGTTTCTTCCAAATGATTCTGTAAGCTACGAAACAAATGGTAGTCTGAAGGAGCAAGATCGGGAGAATAAGGTGGATGAGGAATTTTCTCCCAACCAAGTTCTTCGATCTTTTGTGACGTGATTCTTGCTGTGTGGGGTCGCGCATTGTCCTGATGAAACATCACCTCTTTTCGATTCACTAGAGCAGGTCTTTTTTTTCAAAGCTTGGTTCAAACGCTCTAATTGCTGACAGTATATTTGAGCATTAATTGTTGCATTAGGTGGTAAGAATTCAAAGTGGATTATTCCTTGGCGATCCCACCAGATTGAAAGAAGAACCTTTTGCCCATGAAGTTCCCTTCTCGGCTGTGGCTGGGGTCCTTCCCTTTACCAAGCCACTGTCTACGACGCTTAACATTTCGATAAAAGATCCATTTTTCGTCGCCAGTCACAAGTCTATCCAAAAAAGGTGAAACAAGTTGGCGAGAATGGAGAGAAGAGAGATGTCAACTCGGGATTTGAGGTTGTTTTCAGACAATTCATGAGGCACCCATTTTCCAAGTTTAGGAACTTTTCCAAGTTGTTGAAGATGACGATGAACAGTTGTATGGTTTGAACTGAGAACCACTGCCAATTCCTCAACTGATAAAGCAGGATTTTCTTCAAGGGCTGCTTCAAGAAGAAGCTTCATCAAACTCAACTGGACGTCCGGTTCGATCTTCATCTTCAAGGGTGAAATCTCCACCTCTGAATTTTGCAAACCATCTTCTGCAAGTTTTTTTCATTCACACATTCCTCTCCATAAACTGAGTGAATGTTTCTAGCCGCTTCGGCTGCTGAGTTTCCTTTCTTGAACTCATAAAGCATTATGTGCCTCAAATGATTCTTGGGTACTTCCATGTTAGCAGGGTTTTAATCAAACAAAATTTAATTTTATTGTTCTCTGAAATAAAATTTGATCAGTTTAAATGCATCTAAACATAACAAATAATGTTCAGCTCCATTAGACATTATAAAATACTTTTTAAATTTCTTTCATTTTAACAAAAAGTTAAAATTCGGACAGAACTTATGGGATGACCTGATATATATATATATATATATATATATATATATATATAATATATTATATATATATATATATTATATATATATATATATTAAATATATATAAACGTTATTTTTTATTTCATTAATTTTTTTTTTTTTTTTAAATAAACAGTATTTTATTACAAATTTTTTTAGCGATTGAATGTTCAAGAAATTTTCTCGTTTTTGTTTTTATATGTTTTGATAATATTTTAAAATGTAATCATTAAAAAAACATTCCATCATTTGTTTTGTAACATATTATTCAGTCCGAATAGTTGGATGGTTAAATTTACTGATTCAAAAATGAATAGCCCCCAAATCGGTTTTAATTCGATTTTTATTTAAATATTTATATTTTTGGTTAAAAAAAAAAAAATATTTAAATTTGAATTTTATATATTTTGAATGGCGAATACAAGAAGATTTAATTATGGTTCGTTTAAAAAATCAGGTTTTTTCTTCTTATAAATACGGTGGTGTAATAAATCCATGGCTTTTTTGCGTTCGGTGATGCTGAAATCTTTCAGTTGAATATTCTTAATACATTCTTTTACGTTTATAATACCCTTTTTTTATATGAATTTGAATTCTTCTCCCTCCAAAAGATTAAATAGCATTCAGACTGGGTTCTATAGTCTTGGATGGCAACTGGTCTATCTTTTACAACTCTGAATTCAAAAAATGCGGAGGGTTAAATTTGGAACCTTAAAAAAATTAAAATCATTTTTTTTTTTTTATTCCTTCAAAAAGTGTTTTATAATCCTGCAAAATTTCACCACTATAATGAAATTTCATGTGTTTTGTTTAAATCCTTGACGGTTTCCTTTAAAAAAACCCATTTTATTTTTTTGTCAATATTTTGAATTTAAGCTTGTTTTATGTTGAGAAATATATATATATATATATATATATATATATATATAATGAAATAGATTAAGTTATTGTTATTTTTATATTTTTTTTTTATATCTATTAGTATAATTATTTAAACATTATATATATATTAGAAAAAATTTAAATTAAATTTTTTTTCTTTTTAACTTATTTCTTTAAAATTTCATTGAATTTTTAATAAATTTAAAAATAAAAGTTTATATAATTATTCATATAAAGTATAAATATATAAGTGAACATTTTACGGTCAAAACCAAAAAAACCACAGATCCTTGATTCATGCTTGAACGCAAATATGAAACTGGTTGATGTTTTAATTTTTAATATATTATGCCCCTCTAATTTGTTACAGTCCAGTTGACATTTAAACACAAAAGAAATTTTATTGTGTCTGTGTGTGTTTATATATATAATATATTATATATATTTTTTTATATGCAAATTCAAAATTTGTATGCCAAAATTCAAACTCCTTTTTATTTAATTAGATAACATCAAACAGACAATTATTAATAACGGATTTCCTAATCAATTGTTGGTTTTTTCATATTAAGCTTTTTTTGTCAAAAGGATTTAAAATATAACAACGACATTTTTAAAACATAAAAATAACATTATGAAATTTTTTATATAATCAAATGAATAAAAAAATAAAAATTCAAAAAAAAAATTAAGAAAATTATTAAAAAAAATGTATAAATAAGCATAATATATTATATTGTGTTCTAAATTAATTAATTTATTTTAAAAAAAATTAAAAAAATAACCTTTTTAGTTAAAATTTTAATTCAGCTCTTAGAACAAAAATAAATTGGACAAATATTATCATACAAATTTTTAAAAATTTTCATTAAAGAATTGTATTCCTGTTTCAATCAAAATTAAAATAATATATATGGATACACATATATTTTGTTTGGTTCAATTTTTTAAGTCATATTCTACATTCTTTATATATTTAGCTCAATTAGATCTCATTTAAATATTCATGGAAATTTAAATATAATCTATTCGTTTAATCTTTATTATAAAAAAATATATATATATATACATCATATCTATGCAAAAAAAATAAATATAATGGAAGCCTTATTAAAAAAAAAAAAAACATTATTATAATATTAAATTTGAATATATATAATTCAAATGATTTTTTTTTAATGAATCTTTTAAAATTTTGTTTTTTAAGGGATTTCGTCATTTTATATGAATTTTTATTTTTTAATCTATTTTTTTATGAATGATTCATTGTAATATAAAATGAACTGCACCATTTATTTGATTTTTTTTTTGATCCGACATTAAAATTAAAATTATTAATTTTTATTTATTTATTGAACTATTTTGTTTATGCCATATGACATATAAATTCCTAAAAATAATAAAAAAATTATATAATTTTGCCAAATTAATAAAAAACAGGTTTCTCTTAATTTTTCAAAAAATATTCAACTATACGTTGAAAATTAATATATAAAAGTTTGTATCCGTTATTGTATAAATTATAAAAAAAAAAAAAAAACATTTCGTTTCGCATTAATTTTTTCGTTTCGGATCCTACAAAATTCTACCAAAATTGATAATTATATATATATATATACTGAATTATAGTCGATATATATATTTATATTAAATGTTTGAGATTTTTTATTTTAATTTTAAAATTTTTTAAATAACAAGGATTAATGAAATTAAACCTTGCCCCATTTTTCTTGATAGACTAAAAATTTTGATAATTTTATAAAAGGAAATGGTTTTTTCAGGTTTATTTTGTTAATTTTTTTTAATTCGATTTTTTATATGAATTTTCATTTACTAAATACCCCGATATTTCTATCATATATACATATATATATATATATATATATATATATATATATATATATATATATATATGATGTCACATTACTAATTGCTAATTGGAAAAATTTCGATTTTTAAAATTTCAGTTAAATATTCTTTCATACTAAAATTTTTATGGATACAAATAAAAAAATTAAATACCCATCCAGATTCAGGCCAGAAAAAAAAAATGTTTCAGTTTTTTTATTCCAGTTAAATCAAAAGATTACAAAATTTTTTTATTTTAAAATTGAATAAAAAAAGAAATAAAAATTATATATTTTCTTGTATGTTTTTATTGTAATTTTTTTTTTTGTTTTTCTTTAAATAAATCTCAAAAAAGCATTTCTGTTTCTGGATATCAAAATATCATATTTAATTCATATCTTCGTAAAAAGATTCTAAAAATTTCTTTTTTTTTTTTTGTTTTAATTCGATCTTTTGGATGTAACCTGAAAATGAGTGTAGAAATGTAAAAATATAAGATAATAAATAAAATTCTGTTAAATCAAAAATTATGAACCTGGAACAAAAATTCTGTCTTTAAAAATATTCACATTTCTGATCGAATGAGTGCTTTTTTTTTTTTTACCCTATAATTATTGGTAAAGAGATTCATTTCTTTTATCTTAAAAAATTCAACGATTCTGTATCAGATAAGAAGATATTATTAACTTTATTTCAAGGTCACAATTTGGATTTTTATTTTTTAATTTCAACCATCTGATTATCAAAACAATTTTTTTTTCATCATTTCATAATAAAAATTATTTTTCCAAAAATTATAAAAATTTTGATTTTTTTAAATCGACAAAGCTCAATATTAAAAAAATGAACAGTTTTTTGAAGATAATTTAAATGCAAGTTGTGTCTCTATTTTATTATTTCTATTTTTTAATGAATTTCAAAAATTGATGTCGGTAACAAATTTTTTATTAAGTATTCAAGTTCTTTTACGATCAACATTAAACGTTTTTTTTTAAAGTACCTAGATGATTTCTTTACAATAAAACCAAAAAACAAAATTTATATAGCTAATAAAAAAAAAAAAAAAAAAATTCATAAAAAAAAAAAAATTCCACTTAGAAAAAGTTGTATAAATTGAAAATTTCTAAATTTATTTTTTTATAATGAGGTTAAAATTTATTTTATTTTTTTCAGTTGCTTTCTTGTTAAAACGATTTTTCTTAAAATCTAAAAAATATTTTCTAAATTTAAATAATTTGAAAAAAAATTTGATAAACCTTAAAAAAAAATCATTTATTTTACTGAAAAAAATATTCATACATATTTTATCTTTCAATTTAATTTTAATTTATTCTGTTGCTATGATATAATAAACTTTGTTTTTGTTTTTTTTAACATATAAAAATCTTATTTTTATTATATTTTTTTTAAAAATACAAATATTTTGGAAAAAAAAAATTAAATTTGATATTTAAATTTTTGATTCTGTAAATTAAATTTAAATAAATTATTTAAAATAAAAATATATATTTTTTTTAATTTAAAAACATTTTAATTTAAAAATTTCGCAAACTCAGCTTTGTCATAATGGTTCTCAAAAATGTAATTTTTAAATATGATTTTATGGATTTACAAATTATTCATATAAATTCTTGTCCTCTTATATGAAAGAAAAAATGGCGAACATAATTGCATCCATTATTGAACAATACAGACGAAAACATTTGTAGTTCAAAAGAACTTTACGGCAGAAATTTATAAAAATTTTTTGGTCATTTCATTCATAACGGATTCGGAAACACTTTTTGTATTTAAAATCAAACTCAGCGTTGCTTTGATGGATTCTCGCAAAATAAATCTTAACCTTTCAATAGCATTTTCGGATACAACAATACATATATTTTCGTTGTCCTCTTATTACTAAATATATAAAAATAAGAACAATATCTATTCCATACCTGAAGATGTCTGTATAACAGACGAAAGCTTGTAAAAAAAAAAGAACTAATACGGCAAAAATTTATATAAACAAGGATCAATTCATTCATAACGGATCGGAGGTTTTTTTATATTATTTGAATTGTTTGCGATGATGGATGTCTCGCCATTTAAATCATTAACCTTTTTTTTGTGTAGTTTTTCATGTGAATAATTCCGCGTTGGTATATCCGGTTGAATTTTTATTGCATATAATTTATGTCTATATATATATATTCTATATATATTTGTATTCGGTTTTCTGCGATACACAACATCATTTATTACACACATTTACCAGGTAAAGGTTTAAATCATTTAAATCAGAAAAACATTTAATCAAACTCGACTAAAAAGACAAAAGATGTTTTCAATTTTTTTGTCTATTAATTTAAAATTTTTAATAGTATTTGAAAATATTTTCTGTCTCAATTTCATCATTATATATATATATATATATATATATATATATATATATATATATATATATATATATATTTATATATAAAATTTATATATATATATATATTTATATATATATATATATTTATAATATATATATAAATTTATATATATATAACATTTATATATATATATAATAACAATTTTATTTATATATATATATAATATTTTATATATATATATAACATTTATATATATATATAAACTGTTGAAGCTTAAATAAGCATGGAATAATACAACACAAAATGTACGTTAACAAAATGTATTGAAACAAAGAATAGGTACACAATATTTACAGTTAGTTTGGTATATTCTTGGGAAGACTGTTCCTGCATAATGGGTTGACTAAATCGCAGTCAAATGGAGTCTCTGGATTCAATTTCTTAATCTCTACTATCTTCCCGTCTTCCGGTACCAACCCATATTTATATGGTCATCTTAGTCCGCTTATGTAAATTAGGTGTATCATACACAACATCTAACAATAACATTATATATATATATAATTTTTCTATAAATATATAAACATTTTCATATATATATATATATATATAACATTTTATATATATATAACATTTTATATATATATATTTTATATATATATATATATATATATATAATATTTATATATATATATTATATATATATATATATATATATATATTTTATATATATATATATTTAACATTTATTTATATATAACATTTTATATATATATATATATATATATATATATATATATATATATATATATATATATATATAACATTATATATATATATATATATATATATATATATATATATATATTTATATTGCTGCATAACGTGCAGAATATATATATTTATATATAAAATTCTCTAAATTACGAATAATCTTTCTCAGGCAAAGAGGAAATTCCGTCAGAAATTGTCCGAAGTTCATTTCGTAAGAAATGTACAAGAAACATGGTCAAAGTTTTTGACTACCCACCATCAGGATGGGTAGGACAATTGGTCAATTTCATAGAACTAGTGAGTGTCTGACGTAAGCGAGGTGTGACGGGTTTCTTTTTATACACATTTAGGGGTGCGGACTCTTAAGTCATAATTGTGTTTATTTATAGAGTTTTTGTTGTGTGAGTATTGCTTTAAGTATGGCAAGTTTCTATGAGGACGTCGACATTTTGCTGTGTTAATGTCTGCTCGCTGCATGATCATCAAATTTAAATAAAGTCCATTTCGGCAGTAATAATTCTCTCAAACATATAAAATAAAATATAACATATATAAAACTTAATATAAATTTTGGCAAATTTACTGACATTTTTATATATCAAGAACAATATTGGGGAAACTGTAGGACAAAATGGAAAAAGTTGATTTATGTTCGCTGCTACTAACAAGCAGGGATTTATCTCCTGATGATGGCCATTCTGGTCGAAACTAGTCCAGGAACCTAACTGAAATAATAAAACAAAAAATATTACTATACAACCCAGTGTGTCTGAAAATTTTAATTTTTTAATATTTTTGTTCAAAACACACACACAAACATGTGTGTGTGCGCACGCGCGTCCCCAAGTGGTTCGAACGTTCCCTGACCATGATCGATTTTTCAGGATGCTATCTTGATGTTATCGGCTTGGGAAGACT
This sequence comes from Acanthosepion pharaonis, assembly GCA_903632075.3. NCBI lineage: Eukaryota > Metazoa > Mollusca > Cephalopoda > Sepiida > Sepiidae > Acanthosepion > Acanthosepion pharaonis. The sequence continues at coordinate 265,983 of CAHIKZ030002288.1, read as the reverse complement.
ATCCCAGGGGGGGCGTCACATTTATAAAGTTCCTGGTAAAACCATACCACGGGTTGAGTGAAATTGGACAGAGTAACTGGTCGATTGCCTTCAGTGGTTAGGCTAGCGCGAAGTCTGAAGTCATTTTGATCGGGGCTTTGAGCCAACAGACCTTATTGAAACTGTTGGTCACGCCAGATAATGCGTTCTCTCCCAGATATTGTAACTAATTCCCGTTCAGCATGATTTCTGTATAAACCACAGTTGGCCTCTCTAGAAGAAACACAAATGTGCCTGCGCAGGCGTCTGCCAAAGGGATTGTCTAGTAGATCTGGTGTGCTTGGAAGCGAGCATCTGGCCATTATGGTAAGAATTTGAGAGGTGGATTAGGCCAGGAAATCTGATGTTTTAATCATTGGAATCAAAGCTCTTATTCCTATCATCATACTACTTAAAGAATTAGACAACTGTTCTCTTCTACTTAGAAAAAAAAGCTCTAAGTTTGTTCAGCTTCTTTTATACAAGTCTGTTTCCAATATAAAAGACATCCTGGGTAAGACAATAAACTACATTAGCAAACTGACGATTAACTACATTCGGCAGCAAGGCCTTTGATCAGTAGGTTTTGTGCAGCGTGGGATCACCTCTTAATTGCTGGTGTTCTCAGGTCCAGCCTGACTCGGGGTTGTAGCACCTGTTAGGGCCCCAGCTATGGGCAAATAGTTAACCCTCAAACTGGCATCAAAACACTATGGAAATGTAAAAACAGATTTTAATACCAGCAATACATTTTTGAAAAAATTATTACCATACATCTTTAAAAAAGAAGAAAAATATTACCAGTAATAGATCTTTGAAAAAAATATTACCAGCAATAAAAATCTTGTCGGCATTAAATAACTTATGTGATGTCAACGAACACTAGTTGCCTCTTTTGTAACGTCAACCAATACTCGTTGTCACTTTCGTAATGCTCGTTGTAGTAGAGACTTTGTAATCGCAGATACAACTATAGTAACGCCGTTGAACAATACTGGTGTCAGACGCCCTCGAATAATCTCGCACTAATAGTACTTGCTGGATAATACTCGCTCGAAAAGTATCCACCGAATAGTAATCTGTACAGTGATCAGTATAGGGAATAGTATAGAGAATAGCGATCCTTATAGTAATAGAGGATAGAGTAGAAATAGTGATCCGTATAGTAATAGAGGATAGAATAGATATAGTGATGAATTAAACACCACGCTAATTCTTTTATATGAGTTTCTTCTATGATCATTTGATTTACCTATTAGAAAATGGGATCGCCCATATTTGTTTACTGGCGATCGATGTTCAAACTTCAGACTCTTTATTCCTATATAACCCATTGAGGTTAATATGCCATAAAACAAAAGAAACCAAATCAAACTAATATAAATTTGGTACTAACTAACCTGCGTTGCTAATATGAGAAATACATCATTTAAATTTCAGCTTATACTGTCTCTATTTAACATTTACACCATTGTCATAGCAGTGTTGCCTGGCTGTGATAGCTCGTTTTGGGGAAAGAAATAGGAAATTTCCATTTACTGGAAATAAATAACTATTTCTCATAGGTGCTACCATTTTGGTTTGAACCGGATAATCTGCCTTACAGACAAAGCTAAACGACAACCCTAACACACTGTGACGGTGCTTCAGCACGTCACTGCCCAAGTTGTAGTGACATCCAAGGTCGGTTGTATACTTTTCAAGACACTGATTGGGAAGTAGTGATCAATACGATTTCTCCGTTAATCGGCAATATCTTCCTTCGGCTTCGAGAAGGTTAACTGCTATCTTACTAACTTCCGACCACAGAAAAAGTATCCTTACATTCACTGGACGTCTCGGCGACTGCTGACTTCTCACTGTTCGTCCTTTCCTGACTCTCCTCTCCTCACTCTCTCCTATAGACTGCCTACTTCCTGATTGACTGGGTCCTTATATGGATACAGGTTGGGATCCCACCACTCCTATCCGCCCACTTGTGTTCCAGAAAAGGAGACCTCCCATTCAGCTTTTGGGTTGTTAGTTTTTCAAAGGACTCTACTTTTATGATTATCTAAAATCATTAACAAAATTTTATGTTTGCCAATTCAAAGGCAGGCTGGAGACAGGAATCCTGAAAACACTGATCATTAAATTGACTTAAAAAAGGAAAATGATCTATTTATCTTCTGTGTATGAGAAATCGTATTGCTATAACACTAACAAAAAACAGGTGACAAAATAACTCATATTGTACACTATTATATATCAATGCTGGTTTGAAAATAGTGATACTCAAAATGCTGTTCGGATAATTTTCACCTTTTTTTAACACCTTCACTGCTGCATTGCTGCCTGGCTGTGTTTGTGGGGGATAGGAAATTGCCATTTTTTAAAACTTTCACCCCAAGCAAAGCAATAAAGTCACTAAGGTGGAAGGAGTTACCGAGTGTAAGAAAAATAAATTATTAAGAAAGAACAATAAAAGAACAGGAAATAAGAAGACAGAAAATAACAATTGACATTGCATTAAAATTTTTCAAGATCAAATTTGACTGGAAAACAAAAGGCCGAAAGGGAGAATTGCAATAAAAGAAAATGTTAGCATAGAACTTACGGTTGCATCTACCCATTTCAACTGTAAAATGATGAGACCTTGCCACCAATCTAGTACTGCACTTAAATTCACAGAGTCTAGGTACCAAAAAGGAAAGTAATTACGATGAAAATATTTTTTTTAAAAATCACAGTGAAGCTACTTTAAGCCGAGATGCCAGGTCAAGACCAATAACATTCCAGATTCTTCTTTGTATTTTATCTGGAATCTTAAAATACACAGCAGAAGTACCAGACCGGGTGTGATAGCAATATGCAATATATGGTTGAATGACAAACTTATAAATATGTAAGGTAGATCCTGGCGAGAAAAATTGTCTAGCACAACAGAGTAAACCAACATTTCTAGCAAATGATTCACTATAATTTTTCCATTTCATGTGAGCGGAAAACGCTAGCTCGAGAAGGTACAATGCGTCACTCGCCTTGACATTAGCATCAACCATGCTGACGGAAGGCAAAAAAAAAGCTACCTCAGATCATTTTGGAGGTGTTGAAATTAACAAGTCCTTTCTTAACAACAGATTGTAGGTCATTTTTAGATCAGCCTCCAATTTTGCCTCATCGAACCGATCAGATTTATCAGGAGTAAATAGCTGTGTCCTCCGCATAGATACCTAGTTTACTGAAAATAAGTAACTATAAAGACGCTAGCAGCAATTTCTCAAACGTGGCGCCATTTTAACTATGATCGGATCCTCTATTACAGAGGCTCTTTACGCTACACTCAACATACCATATTTAATCATGGCTTTTAACGAGGGGAAAATAGTTTCCTTTTTTGTTTTCATCATACCATTCGTAATTCAATTTTACTGATTTATCCAGATCTGGGCTGAATCAAACAGATACCGATCGCATTGTCACTGTTTGCGGTGTTGTAAACAGCATTTTAGACCATCTGTTTATACTTCTGAGATGAGATATTGTAACTATTTGCAGGCTGGATTCTGTTCCTAGGTTGGCTTCTACTGTCGAACCTTTGGTAACCTGCGGACGAACTCATCGGCCGAGTTCCTCATCATGTAAGGGCGTACCTTCCCGACCTCGAACTCCTCCACCAATGCCACTTCCGGTATTGGTACAGAAATTACACTGTGGAGAAGTCGGAGGGAACTCCAAGTCACTTCCGCTAGTAATTGTTGATACACTGTTGCGTCATACACCTGCAACGGCCACAGAAGATGGGACAGCAAACCATGTTGGTAGCAATAAGCCTTCAGTTTGCTGGGGAGATGGGTTCTGTCGATGGATTCATGTCTATCTAGTGACACTTTCTTCGCATCTTTACCGCTGTGGAATTTCATACAGCCGCCCGAGCTTTGACTGTCGGGATCATGTCACCGCCAATGCAAAAATGAATCTCTCAGACAGAGCCTCTGAACAATGATAATTTCCGGGTTTTTTTTGGAGGGGGGGTGTTAGCCTTCACTCTCGCCCACGTGAAAAGTTGCAGACGGGACCAGAATAATGATGTCATTACTAGCGGAAATAAAGCAATTGAAATGAAGATGAAAGAAATAGTAACCAGAACTAGTAATGATTGGGCATGCTTCATATAATAAATAAATATAATTATACTAATGAAATTAGATTAGTCACTCATTTTTAACAAGCATTAATTTAAGGTGTCACGTCATAAAAACGTCTTTGTTTTTCAGATGAAAGTTTTTTCCTATTTACAGGTCAGTTTTTTAAAAAACTGTCATATAGGAAGAAAATGAGTAACTACCGATACCAAGGTTCGAACATGACACTCTAGACTTATGAATATGTGTTTTCCGCCAGGTATTTAAATAGCGGTGTCTGACTCGAGTAATTATTAAGTAACTATTGAGTGGAACTATCCAGTCGAATTAGTGTGAATTATTGTGAGTCGATGTTTTGGGATTTGATTTAGGATTTACCGAACGTTAATCTGAGCCGCTCTACTAACAATCTATTCATTGAAAGGGTTAATTATCTTTGGTTGACTTTTACTTCTTTTTTCTTGTTAAGTATTTATTTGTAGTTGTAATTAAATACTGTTTTATTTTAACAGTGAAGTCTTGAGTTATACTTAATTATTAACGGTCACCGTACGTCACAAAAAATGTAGTGTAAATATTAAGTAACTTTGAATTTTTTGCTAAATCTGCAAAAATTAGCTAAACGCATTTATTTTCATTTAATTTTTATTTATTTCATTTTCTGTTTAATTGTTTTTCTTTTTTTTTTTTCTTTAATATATAGACACTCAGTTTTAGGGCGCGTCTTTAACATCGGATCGTCTCCATCACCAAGAAGTAGGCTATTCAAACTGTAGCAGACCAAGTTCCAAACAAATTCCGAAAACATCGTAACCAATTTCCAATAGTTCTTCACCCCACAGATATTTTGCCGGCTGCGCATCAGCACCCTCTCAGTGCAGATTTTAGACGCGAGTAAAAAAAAAATGGCTATCCTTAAACATCTACGAGGCTCTTACTGGCAAAACTGCTCCACACCTCTTCTTGTAAGTTATTTATTTATTTTTTTTTTGTTGGTATGAAATTTATCAAACTTAGCTTAATTTTGCAAAAGACAAAATGGAAAAAGAAGCCAAGTGAATGTAGGCAGGGTGATCATGTAGCGCCATTCTTCCAAGCGGGGAGGGTATTTCTGTCCGCATGGAAAATCTAAAATTTGATATGCTCTCATTTGAAGATTATTTGCTAAAACTTGCTTAGTGTAACGCAAGACTAAATAAAAACAAAAGAAACTTTCCCGCCACCGTAAGGAAGTCCGCAAGTTTATAGATTTCTTTTTTCGTGCTCCATCCCTTATATGACTAAATATTCCATCAGTGAGAAGTTCCACTCGAAAAGCTTCTGCCCAAGAACTTCTACTTCATGAAACAGACTCCCGAGTGGATGCTTTCCGATAACTACAATCTTAACTTCTCAAAGTCTAGAGTTAACCATTATCGTTACTACATATCATAATAAACTGCACTTCTTGCCTCTTTTTCTTACTCTCATACAACCTCATAGAATAGCTCCCTACCTTGAGTGGCTGTTAATTTCCATCTGAAGGTTCTCCACTGCCTTAACCGGGTATTGAACTCACACTCCTTGGGTCCTGTCACTGAATCTAACCAACGCCTTTATCCACTGTTCCATGCATCCTTGTAGATAACTGACATCCATTAAACATGGCACGTGGAACTAGAACAGTCTACCCCAGTGAGCAAAATAAAGGGTTCAGTTCGACATTACAACCACCTTAAGAAGGCCGGAGCGTACAACGGCCGAAACGTTGTAATAAATATGGCGACAAAGATGAGGACAATAGTCCGAATAATGTATATAATTATTATTATTATCATAAGAGATTATAATAAAACATTTTGAAATAATGTATAACAGATATATTGAATGCTTAACTACAAAAACTCAATTGACAATGTCCCAGAACGGATTTCTACATGCTAATCTTGTACGAATCCTACTCCTCTTTCATTTTTCTCCGTTTTTGACTCTATGTCTGTTGCTTATGATGTCCTCATTATTTGTCCAACTACTTTCATCTATACCTAGAATGTTTTACCTATTAATTTTCTGCTTGATATATTTCTATTTGGCCCCATTGATGTAATGTCCGTACATGTCAAGTATTGATTAGAGCAGTGACTCTACCTGTTTTTGAGTCACAGACCCATTTAGTCACGGACACCCATAAGAACTAGCCTTTCATAAACAGATAGACAAGCAGATACTTACAGTCTGATTTGTTTTTCACGACACTGAACTTGTATTTCTACATACTGCACCCTCATGCGCATTGCACATAAATCCCTTTTAAGCCAGCCATGCTTGGAAGAAATTGTGTTGAATTAATCCTTACTAGTGAAAAGATGAACAAGTCGTGATAAACCTTGGAAAATAAGAATTATCACTTACTCTCATAGAGTGGCAAAAGATGGCGGTCGTACAGAGAATGATAACACATGTTTAGATGGTAAACATAGACCAACCAGCAAACCAAGAGACACTGTAAGTAGTGGCTGGGTGCGTTTTCTTTTAAGCAGTGGCAGGATGCTTTTTCTTTTATTTCTTTCAATGGGAGGCAATTGATTTGAACAAGTGCCATATAGCGAATAAAAATGTTAATTTTTATCTGATTCTCACGGAACACCTGAAACCCATTCATGGACCTCAGTTTAAGAAGACCTGGATTAGTTTTCTGTCTGTTGCGAACAGGTGTAGAATGACGATGAAGTGACACCTATTGCCCTTGTTTCTGGTATTGAATATGTTGCTTTGAGATCTTGTTTCAGTATCTTCGTTCCTCTTGCCTCCAATATGTCCTATGTATATCAAATTTTCCAAGCCGTCTTTCCTCATTATGTGGTCTAGAAATTTCAACTGTTTTTTTTTCTAATAATATATATAAGTGTCCTTTTTGTTTCCATTTTCTCGAAAACTTCGTCGTTGCTCACATATTTGGTCTATGGTATTCTCAGCATCCTTCTGTAGAACCCCATTCTCAGCATGATTCTGCAGAATCAAATTTATGTTGCGTCAAGTCACTTCTTCATCTGCGCGGAAATTGTCGAGCATTCACTGCCATATAGAAGGACTGACATTATGTAACAGTTCAGTATTCTTCTCTTTGTTGCTTTAAGTCTCTTCTTCATCTGAGAGGAGATTGCGTAGCATTCACTGCCATATAGAAGGACTGATATTACCTAACAGTTCAGTATTCTTTTCTTTATTTCTGTTGCTGCAAGTCTCTTTCATCTGAGAGGAGATTGCCAGGTATGCCATATAGGAGGTTTGCTATTACATAACAGTTCAGTGCTCTTTTCTTTGTATCGATGTTTTTTGTTTGTTTGTTTCTTTCTTAATATTTTGCTTATCTTTTGAAAGGCATATTTCGCTATCCCAATGGGCCTTCGGATTTCATTGTCGAACTATTCCAGAAATACTATATATTTAAATTGTTGTATTTGTTTGACAGTCGCAAAGGTTTTGTGATGATGCATTGTGATGAAAATAAAATTTTGGATTAGTATTCCTTTTTTATCATAATTTTTTAGCGAAACCTCGTAACAAGACCTTGGAAAAGGTTCAGTCGGAAGTTAATAGTGAAATTGCTCTGTGGTAATAGTGAGAACAACCGTTTCTATACAGGAATATTTCAGCTTTAATTAACCGAAAAGTTAGCATTAATGTCGTTTGCTAATTTCTGTTTTTCAGGAAAATATCTTTCTCAATTCCACTGACCATTACTGTTATTTCTAATATTGATACGGGGAGGGGGTTCTTCAGGTGATTGGAATTTCGAACCCAACCCTTTATTTCATCCACCGGGGTAGATTGTTCTAGTTCCACGTGCCATGCCTTTTCCGGATGTCTCAGTTATTTCCCTTCAGCTCAATTCTCCAAGTTTTTTGGTTCACCACTGTGGCCTGGTATTGAACTCACAACTCTAACCAACGCCTTTAGACACATGGCCCAGTGGATAAAGGCGTTGGTTAGATCTAGTGACTAGAACCAAAGAGTTGTGAGTTCAATACCAGGTTACAGCAGTATAACGGCCAAAAAGTTATGAATATGGCTATGAAAAAAATTTCTTAGAATCTAAAAATATTTTTGGGGATTTAAATAAACTGCAAGAGGTTGATAAGCCGTAAAAAACAAATCAATGAATCAATGCTCACTAGAAATGCTTGATAGCGTAACCGATTTAATCACCGATAACCCGAATATGCGTTACTAGTCGCACTCATAGAGTAACAAGTTATAAGTGATGTCACACATTTTTCAGGCAGTAAAGCAACTGAGACCCAAGAAACATTATTAAGGAGTGAGAACAACAGAAGAGTAATAAAAAAAGACAGTAAATAACGCTTTGCTTCATATATTAAAACTAAAAGGTTATTTTGTTGTAACCAGTGAATATCTCTGGCCATATGTCGTCTACACGCAAAGGAAGTATGTCGACTTGGAAGTTGTTTTTTTTTTCAGTCATGCTTACCTCCCTTAGTTTTTGACACTTGAACATTTGTCCTAGGAAAACCGGTCTAAAGCAATCCAAAAAATATATTACAGACATGCGCGAAGCCTGAAGTCATTTGTACTTAATCGAACCAACTTCGTGGTTGAATTCGTTATATTTTGATTGGTTCAGGGAGCGTCTAAGTTTGGTACAGGAATATATATTTAGAATGATTTTCGAGGCAAACAATCAGACACTACCTCGTTATCCTCATAATCTTTACTTCCTACCATATCCTCTTCCATTCATATCACACAACTCATTCATAGCCCTTCTTCTTGAGTAATTATCGTGCTATGTACTGGATGAATTAAAAAAAAAAAAAGCGTTATCTTACGTCGTAGTAAACTTCGCAAATATCTTGTTCGCAGTTTAACGTGGCTTTCTCTATAGTTGAATAGACCCACTTGCGTCAAAAGCCAAAGTTTAGAATCTTTTTCTTTTCTTTTTCTTCATTTTTTTTTTTTTTTTTTGCTTCAGTCGGTCGGTCGGGTTCTCTCCCTTTGAAAGAACTCTCGCGGAAAAATATTTCTCTCATTTTTGCCCCATATACGATATGTACAATACAATGCTATACCTGCGTAATGAACCATGAAACGATTCTTTTTTTTTTTCTTGTTTTTTTTTAATTAATTCGCTCCATACAATTATTCCACTAAGACGCGAGGGGCTACAGGGAAGGAAAAGAGAATGAAAAGACTTTAAAAGAAACCTGGAACTCAGTCCCAAACTTGAAACGAGGGATAGACCTCTACTATTCCCAATCGATCACCTATCTAAGTACTGATCAGGCTTGATGTTGCTTAACGGGTTACTGGGAGTGAAAGTGAATGAAAAGACTTTAGAAAAAAACTGAGATTCAATCCTAAACAGGAAAGAAGGGATAAACCTCTACTCCTGCTCAAAAGACTCGGGAGAAGTGTGAACTGGACGATAGGGTAACCTATTTACTCCTATTAGAATTGGTTTTAAATTATAATCCCAAAGATTTCCCGGGTTTTTCTTATTGCCATATTTGTCGAAATAAGACGCACCCCACCTCCGCAAGAAAAGGATGTGTTATATTCCGTGCTAAGGGAATAAACACATAACACCAGGTGGATACTAGAAGAAAGGTTTATTGTATGCAACCAGTACAATATGAAATACGGTACAGTTATACACACAGGTCAATCTAGTAGTGAGTGCTACTAATTGGAAGGTCAGACGTGCTTGCGTCGTCACTCTCACTCGTCCTTCTTTGTCTTCGTAGACAATTGACTTTATAGGTACTTGCTACCTATAGTGTAATCATTCATGGGGGGCTGACTGGTTATTCCATTACATCAGGATGAAACATTACCCTGCATCTTATATGCGAAATTGAGGCCTCCTGTAGGATAATTTTATGCCTAAGACTCATTACTTGCGGTTTTTCGTTTCCAACTGGAGATCTTGCATTATGGGGGTCCTCTTGCATTATGGGGGTCCTCTTGCATTATGGGGGTCCACTTGCATTATGGGGGTTCTCCAAGACGTATGTCATCAGAAAGAGAATACCGTTCGAAGAATATTTGCAGTGCAAGGTTACGTATGCTTCTAAATAATCGAGGAATCCAGGATGTATACAATATCGTCCGAAATTCTCCCTTTAATTTGCACTACAGTTCAAAGATTTGAGGCCACCACTGATAATTTTTTAAAATTAGCCCCCCCAAAAGTGTTTGTTTGTACTTTAAATAAGAGAAAATTATTATAGATGGTTGCAAAAAGTGAGACATGATTTTTAATTAGAAATTTTATGACAAAAAGGAAAAAAGCATTTGATGATTAAATTTTGCTCTCGGCGAAATATCCTCCTTTAGCCTTGATTACTGCAGCACTAATTTTTGCCATTCGTTGCAAAAGTTTCTCAAAGTATAAGTTTGATAATTGATTGCATTCTTTTTTCAATGACACTAAGACCTCTTTACCATTTTTTTTTTTAATTCATCCCATGCAAATTCTGGGGTGGCTTCAAACATTTGAACTGTAGTGTAAGTGCTTGAAAAGGAAGATTATGTTAAAAAAATATTTTATGTATGAACTAAATGCTTCTTTATGCTACCTTATCTATGAGCGGTTATGCTTCTTATTTCCCTTTTATATGCTATGTCCTTTCAGGACGTGGGCGATAATGGCTCTCCACAACTTCCTGCTTTTTGTTGCTTGAAGTAACATTAGACCCTTTGTAATCTCTTTGTCCCTTTTCTGTCACCTATATGCGTCTTATTTCCCTTTTATATGATATGTACCTTCAGGGCGTGGGCGATAATGGCTCTCCACAACTTCCTGCTTTTTGTTGCTTGAAGTAACATTAGACCCTTTGTAATCTCTTTGTCCCTTTTCCTTTTTATGTCAATGGCCTATATGCGTCTTATTTCCTTTTTTATGATATGTACCTTCAGGGCGTTTTATATGGGCGATAATGGCTCTCCACAACTTCCTGCTTTTTGTTGCTTGAAGTAACATTAGACCCTTTGTAATCTCTTTGTCCCTTTTCTGTCATCTATATGCTTCTTATTCCCCTTTTATATGCTATGTCCTTTCAGGATGTGGGCGATAAGGGCTCTCCACAACTTCCTGCTTTTTGTTCCTTAAAGTAACTTGAAACCCTTTATCATCCCTCTTTGTCTGTTTTCTGCCATCTGTAAGCTTCTTATTCTACTTTCATATGCCATGTTCCTTCAGTATATGGACGATTATGGCTCTTCACAACTTCCTGTCTTTTGTATCTCGAAGTAACTTTAAACCTTTTGCAATCCCTTGTGTCATTTTCTTCTGTCCATTTAGGCAAACGAATTAAGTACGTTATTCGCTGTTTCCTCCAGTCTTTATTGTGTCTGCGGGTGTTAGATTCTCCAAGCCATCTTTCCTCATTATGTGTCCCAGAAATTTAAAATTTCTCTTTTTTATTGTAAATTCTTTCGTTTGTCGTTTCATTTTCTATTTTCCTTGAAGCTTCCTCCTTGCTCACGTGGTATTTCCAGCTCATTCTGTAGAACCACATCTCTTTCGCTTTAAGTATCTTCTTCATCCGTGAAGAGACTGACCAGCATTCACTACCACATAAGACATTCGATATTACATAGTTCAATCTTTTCCTTTTTTTTTCTAATGATATTTTCCTATCTTAATAGTTTTCTTAGTTTCTGAAAGGCATCTTTTACTATTTTTCTATGCGATTTCCAGTTTCGTCTGTTTCGTTCTTATGGTAAATATAACTTCCTTGCAGTTCGTATTTTCTTTAAAACACTTTTAGGCTCACTGCCACATCACATTGTAACCCGTACGATCATCAAAGTTAAGCAACATCGAGCCTGGTCAGTACCTAGATGGGTGACCGCTTGGAAGGACCAGGTGCTGTAAGTTTGGATGTGTGGGTGGTGTAATGTATAATGGCTCGGAATTGTTAATCGGAGTGCCAGGTTCCATACCCCGTTGGGTTCGTTATATTCACTTGCGCGCAAATACGCTTCGAAAGGTATTAATCCAACTCTAATCTCCCCAGTTATGGGTTAATTAGTAAAATTTGTATCACTAAACCATTATTATCTCAAAAAGAAATTCTTGATATCTAAAAAAAAAAATTTCTGGCTTTAACCCCATACCCGCGAATTATTTTGATAAAAACGTTTCATTTTCAGAAGCCTTTTTTTATTTGTTTTTAATATAATAACTAAGAAACTGAGGTACCTTGAAGTACCCAAGGGGTGGCTAACACCTCTACCAGACGTATGAGTTTACAGTTGAACTCGTTTCAAACTCAGAAGGGCATGAAAAGCATCAAGATCGACGTATAAACACGTCAGTAGCTGGTTTTTGAACGTTATATTTGGGACTTTCGGCAAAAACGTATATACACGTCTACACCGGAGGAAAGGGTTAAATAACCTGCAAATGGTTGATAAGGCGTAAAAAATGAATCAATCAATTTGAGACGTTTTCGTTGCTCACGTGTTCTAGCCATGTTATTATCCATATTCGTTGGTTGAAAGCGATCGCTGTCTGTTTCAAGTCTTTTCTTCATTTTGGAGGAGATTGTCCATGATTCACTGGCATGTAGGAAATTAAATATTATATGGTAATTTTACACTTCTTTTTTTTCTAAAGAAATTTTCTTATCTCTTAGTACTTTACTCAGTTTCTAAAAGAAATCTTTCGCTGTTCTGATACGCCAATGGATTTCCGTACCACATTTGCCTTACTACGCTAGTTGCGAAAAGTTGTAATGGGTAAAATTACTGCTGGTCACCAATTTGTAGAGGAGTTGCGGCTTGTTGCTCATCAGGACGAAGACTTTCAAAGTAGATGAATTTACCATTTTCAAAAGTTATAAATTTCAACACGTACAGAAATGTTGCACATATGTTTAAGAAAAATTTCTCAGAGTTAACCCGTAGAAAATATACATATTTATACATATTTGGTTGGATAGATGTGAGTTTGGGACCCTGGGTTTCACGCTTGACGATCGCTAAAGCTTGAAACCCATATTTATACATATATATTTATATAAACAACATAGCTCACAAAATAAGAAAAAGAAAAGAATGTTTTATGTATATACAGATACTTGTTAAAAATAAAAAAAAAACATTTATTTGCTTAGCCGTTGTGTGTGTGTGTGTGTGTGTGTGTGTGTGTGTGTGTGTGTGTGTGTGTGTGTGTGTGTGTCCGTCCGCGTAGTTTGAAATTTAGTAGCCGTGCGACTAAGCTTCTCCTGCCGTGTAAACTGGATAGGTTTTCTACCAACCGAAAGAGAAAGAGATAGTTTATGTCCTTACTTTTATATTCCTGAATAAAGCGACGCCTAGTGGCGTCCTAGCAGACAAGTTGACATGATCTTTTCAAAATTCACTTTCTATATTTTTATTTAATTTTGTTTCTTTCTTATTCTTACACTGCAAATTATTCACATATAATACACACATCTCCTCCCATATATTTTAAGGTTAAAAGTTAAGGATGTGTTATAGCTAACCCATGTGCAACAAAGAATTTAAATCATTAACTAAAAATCACATAATTTATTTTTTGAATTACTGACGCGTATTAACCACATTTTAATCTGCTGTCCAGATGAACGAACATAATAGCGTCATCTATGTTGGTAGCATACAGTGGTCGACAACCTTTTGGAGAAAGTGGATTATAATGTTATGCAGACTCTCGGAGGAGGGGTATGATATTAAATGTAATATAATCGATGCCTCAGGAATATCATCAATATCAAGGGGCCGGAAGTTTCTCGAACGACCAATTGAGAGACAAGACCAGACAAGCCCCAATCGAGACCGACATCAAGAAACGGGTATGGGGATGGATCGGCTATACATTCCGCAAGCCTGCTTCTAGTGTCACCAGTCAGGCCCCTGACTTGAATCCATAAGGTATACGAAAAGTGGGTCGAGCAAAACAGACTTGACGTAGAAATGTTGACGCAGATGTAAAGGCAGACGGTTCGGCATGGGCCGAGCTGAAGAGGATCGTCCGAAACCGCGTCTGTTGGAGAGGTGTTGTTGTGACCCTATGTTTCCCAAGGAATTACGAGGCATAATATATATATATATATATATATATATATATATATATATATATATATATATATATTAAATTGTCAATCCCATGCCGCTCCGTCTGGAAGACTGCCTTGGGCTGGAGGTTTAAAAAAATCGACGAAGTTAATATTATATTATCAAAACAAGGTTCTTTATTTTACAGCAGAAATAACAGAATAACAACAAATACAAAAAAAAAGGAACTTCCTTACTACAAACAAAATACAGTTAGCAATAGCAAATTAATTAATGAGACACTATTTCTACTTATTGTTTGATAACTTATCCACATCACGTGAAATATTTGTCGATGACAGGAACAAAACATCACCAAGGTCCACAATATTTACACTATTCAGATTATCGAACTGAACCCTTTATTTCGCTCACTGGGGCAGACTGTTCTAGTTCCACGTGCCATGTTTAACGGATGTCAGTTGTCAGTTTTTTTGTTTTTTGTTTTTTAAGCGTTTCACCCCAAGCAAGGTGGGAAGCCACTAGGACGCAAGGGGTTACAGAAAATTTAGAACAAGATCAGATAGGAGTGATAGACGAAAGGATGAGGAGTAGGGTAGTGGATAGATCAAGGCAACTGGAGATGTCGATTGACATTACATTTCAATAGCTGGAGATTATAGCTCTCAGGGAAACTAGAATAGGGAAGGGAGTTCTACAGGCGAGAGGTGCGAGACATGAAGCTATTGGAGTAGAAGAGACGGCTACATTTAGGAGTTTCGACAGTGAAGGGGTGAGAACGGAATGCCAGCCTCGTAGGGCGCTTGAACTCATGAAGTCTGGGAACCAGCGAATGCAGCTCCTCGGAGCAATTGCCATGAAAGTATTTGTAAAACAGACAGAGAGAGGCGACGGCGCGTCTGTGCGAAAGTGTCTGTAGACGAGATGCCAGATCGGGGCCAGTTATATTGCATATCCGCCTCTGGAGCCTATCAAGAACCCCGCGGCAAGCAGGAGGGGCTCCAGACCATATATGGCAGCAATACTCCATGCAAGGGCGAATTGTTGATTTGTAGATCTCCTATTAATTCCCCTCTCCAAGTTCTCCACTGCCTTAACCGGATATTGAACTCACACTCTTTGGGTCCTGTCACTGGATCTAACTAACGCCTTTATCCACTGTGGAAAGTGTCCTTAAACAGTCTACCCCAGTGAGCGAAATAAAGGGTTCAGTTCGGCATTCCAACCACCTGCAGAAGACCGGAGCGTACAACGGCCGAAACGTTGTAATAAATATGGCGACAAAGATAAGGACAATAGTCCGAATAATGTAAATAGTGTACATAATACCTCATCTCAGAAATATAGACAGATCATTCAGGTGGTCATCACCAAATCTTGTTCCTAAACGACTTTTAGTAGAGTTCATTTTCGAAAGAAGTTGTTCCCAAGCATATGTACTTCCAAATAATGATACCATTATTTTCGCATTATTCCATAGGGTTTTATATTTTTTGCTTGTCAAAAACTATTCCTTGTAGAAGTCTGCGGTGGATTCGGAATTAAATTTTGATTTTAAAAAATTCCTCGCATTGTAAGTCAATTAACACCAACTGATATTTTTCTGCCAGCTTCTCAACGAATTAATTAGATAATTAGTGTCCAGTTGTTAAGTTGGCAGGCCGGACAAAAATTCTTTGCAGGCCGGGTTTTGCCGACCCCTGGCGTAGATGACTTCGTAATATTAGATGTTGTCTACACATTCAACTTGTTGTTCTTCAAGAAGAATGACAAATTCACTTCTGCGCAGTGTGATCGTGATGCCGCACTTTTTATTAAAAAAAAAAAGAAAAAAAGTACACTATTTACATTATTCGGACTATTGTCCTCATCTTTGTCGCCATATTTATAACAAAATTTCGGCCTTTCAGTATCTGTCTATATTTCTGAGATGAGGTATTATGTACACTATTTACATTATTCGGACTATGGTACTCATCTTTGTCGCCATATTTATTACAACGTTTCGGCCTTTCAGTATCTGTCTATATTTCTGAGATGAGGTATTATGTACACTATTTACATTATTCGGACTATTGTCCTAATCTTTGCCGCCATATTTGTTACAACGGTTCGGCCTTTCTGTATCTGTCTATATTTCTGAGATGAGGTTACACTATTTACATTATTCGGATTATTGTCCTCATCTTTGTCGCTATATTT
This sequence comes from Acanthosepion pharaonis, assembly GCA_903632075.3. Classification (NCBI taxonomy): domain Eukaryota; kingdom Metazoa; phylum Mollusca; class Cephalopoda; order Sepiida; family Sepiidae; genus Acanthosepion; species Acanthosepion pharaonis. The sequence continues at coordinate 249,592 of CAHIKZ030002288.1, read as the reverse complement.
ATTACAACGTTTCGCTGAAAATGCCCTCAAAGCATTGTTGATTTATTCAAGATAGAATATCTATTATGACAGGTCTCTAATTTGTATTTAGATACATTTGTATTTATTTTCAATTTGTCTAGTTGAATTTTTCACCTATATTGCATATGATCCATTATTGTACATAATTAAGTTACAATAAATGTTGGTATTTTTATATGAATACTACATTATTAAAAATGAGATGTAGAGATCAAATAATCTAACTAGGACTCTCTCTCTCTCTCTCTCTCTCTCTCTCACTCTCACACACACACACACACTCTCTCTCTCATATCGATCTCTCCTTACTCCCATATACTTTCCGTTTAAAATAAATGTTTCATGGTAATTCTTTTCACATTAAGCAACTCAAGTTTAAGTTACGTTTAGTCTGCGGGTGAAGGAAGATTATGTTGCATCCACTGCATTCAAAATCCTAGATCGGACACCAATGGTGACAAGATTGACTGTTTTCACTGCCGTGGCTCATTCTGTAATGATGCTATAAAAACTAAAAGCAAAACCTCGTTGGATAGATCCTCTGAAAACCTGACCTGAGATCAAACCTTACATTCTAAGCTGATAATTAATAGAATAAGCTCTAATTTTATACTTCATAATCCATTTTTTTTTCTTTCTTTCTCTCTTCGTTTAATAAAAAATTGTTTTAATTTTTGGCGTGTCATTTTGCTTTTTGATCAACAATACGTAATGCCAAGATATTGTCACGTAACACTCATTATTTCACTGAACAAAAAAAAAAATCATAAAAAATTAGCACGGTGCCCACGACGAATAAACGACAATCTACATTACAAGGTCGTAAGCAATATAAGCAATTGTACTTTGTTTTTTATTCCTCTAAGTTTGTGAAATAAACGGAGATTTTCCGAACGCTCTTTAATTTACTGCCATAATAATAATAATAAAATAAAACAGTAGGGTAAAAAAAAATGAAATAAAAAGGTAAACTTATTACAAGTAAATTACCTTTTTATTCCAACAGAACCGTTAACAACTTAAAACTAAAAAAAAAAAAAAAAAAAAAAACGAAAAGGAAAAGCTTACCACCCCCATTTGCATTTGGACTCGTCTTGCTCGCGCCTATGTCTATTGCGTTCGAGTTGAAAGTTACTTCACTTTATCTACGATGGCTTGGCAATCAGAGGTAAGGGAAAACCCATTCTTTTTATGTAAATATATAGTGTATCTATTTTGACCGTTTATATTATTTTATTTAACTGATGCAATCGACTTTCGGGGCACGGCACTTGGTAGCCAATAAAAGTAATGATATTGAACACACCCACTCCGATCTGTGAAATGGCGCTCACATGCTTTCAATTCTTGACGATTTACGTTCGGTTTTAACATTTTTTCATGAACGTTGGAATCCTATCCACGCTTTTATTTTAATTTGTATTTATTTATTTTATCACTGTACGAAAAATACTATCTAAAGGTTGTGAATTTTTAAGCCTTTTTTTTTTCTCGTTAATTTTTCTCTTGGGTTGTGGGGAATAGATAACATCAACAGACACGATAGCCTTTTTTGTACGTATGTTTTAATTTTTTTGGCTCATTCTCTTATCAGCAAAACAAAAGTTTCAGCTGTCGATTTCTCATAAAAATTCTATATTTGCTTAAAACTGTGTATTGAGTGACACATCATTGTTTTACTTTTTTGTTGGAAGGCTTTTCTGAGCTCTCTCTCTCCCTTTTTTTTTCTCTCTCTCTCTTAAAAATCTCTCTTGTCATTCCGAAATTTATTTCTAGTCTTATCAGAACTTTTTATTTTATTTTTTTTAATTTTATTTTTTTTTTCTTTTTTTTTATAATGTTGACATTAAACTTCTAGCAATCTTCGATTATTTTTATTTATTTTTTTAAAAGCCTTGATTTTTTTTTTTTTTCTTATTTTTTAAAAATATTAAACTTGTTGCAAATAAACGAAATGTTTCCTTATCCATAGTTATTTTCAGTTGAAATCTTGACTTCTTTTTTTTTCTCGTATGTATTTTTACTTGTATTCGTTTTCATAACCTTTCGTTCGAAAATGTCCTTTTGTAAAACGGTGACGAAGAGTAAATGTACCCGTTTATTATTTTGTCCCAAACTTCGGTTCCCTGATTAGTTTTTTTGTGTCTATTTTCAAAAACGAAGTTATTTGGCTCTTTCTAGTCACAGTGTTTTTGTTTTTTTTTGTTTTTTATTTTATTCTATTAAAAACATTTCTGCAATTTAAACGTTATTATTATTCTTGTTCACGTATTTTCTATTTGGGTGTTGACCTTTTTTTTAACATTTATTGAAACTACTACTACAAAATGTCATTCATTTTCTTTTCGTTGAAAAATGCTACTCTTTAAAAAAAAAAAACCCAAAAACTTTTATACTTTCATATTACCAATGTGTGTATTTTTTCCCTTCATAGCAATTATCAGATCGCTATTCTACGATCGTCAAATAAGTAGTGTCGATCAGATGTGTAGTATTTTTAGTATTTCTTAATCGTTAGTAAGCTATCTTTCCTCGTAAAAGCACCGTTTCCGGTTTAAAGGATGGCAGTTCAATTCTCACCAGAGCCTTCGTTTTCCAGCCACACTAAACTGTAATGCCGACCTGAGAGATGTGAGAAAATAAAAATTAGTCTGAAAAAGAAATATACAAAGTTTCGCTATTGCCTCTTAATTATTTCTATTCTTTGTTTTGTCCCCATGTTTTTGTTTTTTTTTTGTTTTTATTTTAAGTACCATTCCGTCCTTGTGTTTAGTTTAGTGACTCCCGATAAAAAACCTAATGAAAAATACAAAATATATAAAAAACAAGTTACTAGAGAAACGCAAAAGCAGCAGGTTATAAATAATTACAACCTTCGCAATTTATGGAAACTATCACATCGGGGTCATCAATATTCGATAAATAAAAATCATCATCATCATAATATCTACAACACTAAACCCACACATCAACATCTTTTTCATTTCCATCACTTCCTCTCTCATTATACCTTTCTTTTGATTTCTTCACCCACTCCACCTTCATCCTCACTTTTCGCGTCTTCCAATTCATTCCCTTTTCTTTTTCTTTTTTTAGTTTACTCGGTTATATATATATATTTTAATAATAATTTTCATGACACTTCTAATCAACATGACAAAAGTTGTCACCTAGTTCGTTCATTCATCATAGCTACTTGCCTTTTTAGTTTTTAGACTTCTTTTTTAATCTGTTAGTTACCCTGTCAAGTATACGTGGGGGTCATGTACAGGAGTTTCTGTCAACCTCCCGCCCACAACAAGACTATATAAATATTTGTGGAGATTTTATTTTCTTTGTCAATATTCTTAATCTTATTCTTTACCAATTTTAAACTTTGTCATTTTTTTTCTTTCTCCTAATCAGAGCCGATTAGTTGTCTTAAAAATAGCTGCTTTCTCCCCAAAATAATTCACATCGATCGATCATTGAAAAAAATGTTGTAGTGGTTTAGCGAGAAGAAACTCGATTGCTTTGGTGGGGAGCTATATTCTTGCAGGCTTATTCTTAAAATCGTTTATTTTCACTGTTGTTAAAATTACAGTAATCGTTTATCCCCTTTCTGGCTTTACTGTTTAAGTTACAATACATGCTCACATAAGCTAATATTTATTTTCATTTCATTTATTGATTTCACTAGGTCGTATTAATTACAAAATATTAAAAAGTAAACGGATCCGAAATGGATCGGTTTTTTTTTCTTCTTCGGTATCTCCAAAGAAAAGCGATACCCAAGGTTTGAAAAAATTCATTTCTGAAAATGAAATCATTGACGATTTAATTTTAGTTCTAATTTCAAGCTAATAGATTAAATTTAAATTTAATAGTTCCAATAATAAGCAGAACACTTTGCTGTATTTCAAACGATTCAAAAGAAATTGATCGGAATGTTTTTAAGTTGCTAATCTGTCATATTGACAAATCTGTCAGCACAGCATAATTCTCTGTATTAAAAAAAATCTTAAAAAAATAACTTTTCATAATTTTTTTTTTTTTTTTTTTTAAGATTAACTGATTTAAAGTTTAATTAAATGTGAATTAAAACTAATATTACTTTTAGTTTAAAATATCGCAGAAAAGCAATTTTATTTTTACACGGAGGTGTGTGTTTTTATGGGGTGTTGACACATTTACTGATGACCTGATATTTGGCATTTTTAGTAAAGGACACATAACTATAAAAATTACTTGAATACAATGTAAAGTAAACCCTTTTTCATATATATATATATATATATATATATAATATATATATTACTCAGTAATCTTTAAAAATTGGGAAAATATTCTAAATAATGTAATATTTTAATTGAATTTTAGGTACTTTGGCTTCATAGTTTTACGCTTGTTGAAGAAATATTACAAAATCACCAATAAATTTTAAATCTACTGTAGTTACAGCGTTAATTTTTGATAATGTCGTGTATGGATGTCCATATTTACAAAAATTGGCACGTTTATACACAAAGAAAAATTCAAAATTCTTTTTAATAAATTACAGTAATTTTCTTCATTTGCGATTAGTAAATATAGTTTGTTTTTTTTTTTGTTTTTTTTTTTTTTTTTTAACAACAATATCACCTAACTGCTACAAATTAATGCAGAATTTTAAGAGATTTAAAACTATAACTTATTAATTAAAAAAAAATGAAAAACAATTCTTGCAAAAATTCCTTTTTCATTGAAAAAGATTTGTTTTTTCTTAAGACAATAATGTCCATACATAAAATGCAATTAAGTCTTTCTAAATAGATAATGTTTTTGTTTTATAAAATTTATTGCATTTTTTTATTTTTATGATTCAGAGCAGATTTTCTGAAACTAGAAGTCGTGTTTGACAAAAAAAAAAAAAAATTAGAAATTCTCCTAAGACTTGTCCTTATAATTAATATAACACTAAGCTCTTCAAAAATGAATTTTTCAGAATTTCATAAAATTAAAAGTGGAGAATAACAGGTGTAAAATCATTTTTTCAAGATGATTTTTTTTAAGAATAAGAAGCTCATTTATAAGTCTTGGAAGTTTCATTAAAAACCATTATATGATTTTTGCAAGAATTTCAAAATGAATGTGTTTTTCACCGCAAAATACACTAAAATTTGCCACACTAATTTAGGGACACCCGTTGACGCAAGTAACACAATTTTATATTTCGGTGGTTCTAAAACATGGTTAAAAAATATATATATATATAATTTAATAATCCAAAATCTTTGCCCTTTCCTCCTAATAATAGTATGAAGATTTAGACTTATAAAACTTTTTAATAAGTTTGTTTGTTTTTTTTTGTTTTTTGTGATACGTCAGCGTGACAGTGGTGGCGGGAACTGGGCATTTTTTTTGTCTCTGGTCCATATGGATGCGTCGGGCCAGCTCAAATTTTTAAAATAATTAAAACAAAAAAAAATTGACATTTTTAGTAAAGGACACAACTATAAAAATTACTTGAATACAATCACCTTCGAAAATCAAATCAATAACTTTCTGTATTCAATATTATTAAGATTGTAAAATTTGAGTCGTGGTTTGACAAGTAATTTAGCATCTGGAATAACTAGTGCTTTTTAGCTTTTTAAAACTTGTCAATTATTTTTTACATTTCAATTTTTGCCATTGAACTACTATGGATTTTGAAATCGATTTCCTGTTAACGAAAATAGAAATCACAAACATCTAAATTCGGCTCAGTTTGTTTATCTTTTTTTCTTTTTTTTTTTTTTTTTGCATATGTGTAGAGCACTTGATGACCTTGGGGAAAAAAAAGACGTGAACCCATTCCTTTTTGCATGACGTTTGTTTGCTAATTTTTTCTTGGCTTTGACGGTTGAGTGAACTATTCTCTCAAAAATTTCCTCCCCCCCTCCCCAGAGTAACAAAATCTGTTACATTTATTGCCAACCTCAACAAGAACCTGACAAATGAGTTTTATTAATTATTTCTATTTTTATTTGATTTGATTAAAAAAAATCGTAATTTAAAATTTTAAATTATGTCTTCGAGTAAAATAAATGTTTCAATAGAAATTTGAAATATAGTGATTTACTTTAGGTGTTGAGGTTTTAAAACCTATTTTGGTGTTTTTTTTTTTTTTTATTATTTAAAATCAGAATGTCTTAAATAATTAACATATTTTCCACGTGTTCTTGGAAAAATAAATTAAGTAGGCGTAAGAAGAAGTTTAGTAGTTTGCTTACGCTTGGAAATGTGATTTAAGAAGACTAAGACATTGTTTCTATCTTAAAATTTGTGTGGATTTATTTTTTTTTTTAATTTTTGCAAATTTCTTTAAATACAATAATTCTTCAGTTCTTAGCCATACGATAACGTGTATGTTTGAAAATACACACACGCACACACACATACATACGTCAAAGATGCCGTTGGAGTTCAATCCAGCTTGTTGAAGAGGAAAACAAAGCAATTCGTTACAGACACGTTCTCTGAACTCTACTTAAACACTTTTTGTTAATTATGGAGGTAGGTGCTTTGATTTTCTTAAGCATTTGGTACCATTTCAACAACAAAACAGGAAAAAAAATGTAGTCATTTTTTTTCTGTAATCATGTGTGATCACGACTTTCTAAGGCAGTTTTTTTTAGTCCCTCAAGAAATCAGGTGCGCGAAGCACGAGAATCCATCACTTCGACTGCTACTACAGCTAGTTTGTTTTGTATTTTTTTTATTAATGAGTAAGGAATGATACAGGCAAATTCGATAATTAGACTTCTTTTTCCTATTGTAAAAATAAAATAATTAAATTACCTATTGGGGAAATAATAAATAAATAAAAAGAAAAATTTCTGTCACCTATCATCCGAAGGGCACTCGTGCGGTTTTGATCATGACTTTGCTCGGAGACCTCTTTGATCTTGACCTTAGTCCAGTGTCAAGGTCACTTATACGTTTTTTACCCTATTTATTTTTTTATTTGGAGCATCGACAGTTTGTTTTGGATAGTTTCAACTTATTTCAGAAGTTGATATATATTTTTTGCTAGTTTTGTTTTCTAATTTTTAATAATGCTATTTTTTAATTTTCAATTCGATCTATTTTCCGCGGTCTCTTAGCAATCAAAATATGTAGTAAGCAAGAATCACGACGACATTGAAGTTTTTGTTGAATTTTTTGAAATCGCACCATAAAATAGTACTAAGTTTGTTTTTTAATGGCAATTTCTTGGTGACTGACATACGTTGGTTTGTAAATAGCTGTCGTAAATCACGACGTTTTTATATTTTTTTAAAAATTCATTTGTGCGCACTTAAAAAATGCTGTCAAAAATGTTTCTAAAGGTCACTTACCTCCACTAATTCTGTTTAGGTACCTTTACTAATTCGCAATAACTACATCAGGTTTGAAATGAATTTAAAAAAATAAATATTTCTTGAAACTTTTTTATTTTAGTTTTAATTTCAAGTTAATTAAATTTAATTAAGATAATAATACTTTGCAATTCACTTGGATTTTTTTTTAAATTGTTTTCTTTTAAAGATAAAAATACATTTTTTTTTTTTTTTTTTTTTTTTTAAACTTAAAATTTGATGCGTGCTTTTGTTCAGTGTTGTAACCCAGTAACAATCTGTTTTGAATGCAGGTTTTCAAAACAAGATGTCATGCCTAACTTAATAAACTGGCGCAACAGGTTTTTTCTGCTCTAAAATAATTGTCCTTATACCCTACCGTAAACATTTTTTTTAGCATTAGTAAAAAATTAAGAATAATAACGGTAATAATTTGCAACATTAAATTAAAAAGAAAAAAAAGAAAAAAAACTTTTTTTTTTTTTTTTTCTAGATTAATTCAAAATAACATCAAAAAGAAAAGCGAGAAAAAACGAATTTTAAAATAGCGGAAAAAAATGAAATGTCTTTTGGAAGTTTTGGTTTTATTTGAAAGACAAAGTCAAAATAAATTTAAAAAAAAAACAGTGCTTATCCGTATTAAAAGAAAAATTAATTTTCATATGACAATATTTTTTTTTTTTTTTTTTTTTTTTTTTAGGCTTATACAAAAAAAAAAAAAACATTCATTTGTCACTCCTCAAATTGCTGCATGAGAAGAAAAATGTAAACTAATTTTTAAAAACATTTAAAAATTTGAAAATCTAATCAGAGATATGTTTCACAAAGCTACTTAGTAAATTTAAGGACTAACTGGATTTTGTAGCAAAAGTAATGTTTATTATACGCACTATTGTCCTCCTCTTTATCAACATTTCGACCAGTGTGCCCTCTGACCTTCATCAGGTGTCTTTCCTCTTAATAATAACAAAAGTGATGAAACTTTATTTTTATTGTATTTGGGACATCATGCTATGCTGTTTTTTATGTGACCAAGTGGCAGTTCCTACATTTGTAAGACAATATCAGGTCATCCCATAAGTTCTGTCCAAATTTTAACTTTTTGTTAAAATGAACAAAATTTAAAGAGTATTTTATAATGTCTAATGGAGCTGAACATTATTTTTCTGGGTTTCACACTTTCGCAATCATCATACAAACTCCTGATTATCACAAAAGCGTGAAACCCAGGGTCACACTCGTATCCATACAACTGAATATGTTAGCTCTGTTACTGATATTGAGCACTTTCCAATAAGTACTGCGCATATAAAATATATATTTAATAGGCCAATTAATGAAATTTAAGACTAAGCAACAAAAATGATATTGTTAATAAGACTAATTATATTTATTTTATTAGTAAGCCTTTTGACTCTATGGAAACATACTGAGAAAGATTTTTAAAGTCAGAATTTTCAGATACTCTTGTGTCCTTTATCAATGAGATAAGTAAACAATAAAGTGGTACTCTCTTTTCCAGAAATTTGTTTGTTTACACACAATTTTTTTATATATATATATATATATAATTAGTGTGTTCAGTAAGGTCTGAAATTTCTCAAATCCACTTTCTGATGTCTTTTATACATTATAGACATTTGAAAGTCTGGACATATGTGTCCTATTTTATTTACATTTGCACTGATGGATTTTGCCATCTATCAACAATTAAACCTTTTAGATTGCAATGAGTATTGACAGCAGGTAGTGTAAGTTTAAAGCTCCAAGTTCTCCACAGAGAATTGTCCCATAGGACAGTAACCTAGTGGATTAGTGTTTTGTGAGTTCAATCCCAGAGCCAGGCAGAGTCTCCTTTGACTTAGTGGAAACAGGGCGGGCAATAACTGAGCAGTACTAAAAATAAAAACTAAATGAGATAACTCAAACATTTTCAGTAGAATGAGAACAATCTATTCCTGTAAATTAAATAAAGGGTTTAGTTCAGAATTCCCTGTAGGTCACTCGGACTGACATAAATCATGACAGCCATAGATGAGGATGATAGTCCGCATGCAAATAGTGTTAATGATAAGATCTCATCCAAGAAATTCAAAAAGAAAGTCCAATAGAACCTCAGTTTAATGTACTAGTAGTGGGGAAGGTCTTCTGTTAAAGTCATTTGTCTATTAACTTGAAGCAATTTTTTTGTAGCCTAAAAACACCCAGAACAGTACAAAATTATTGTAAATAAATGTAAATACAGTATATATCTGTTGTATAAGAGTAAGTGTCATTGCCGACACTGTGGTTTGAAACTAGATCATCAGTAAATAACATAGATGATTCTATTAAGTAGATCATGTGATCATAAAGGAAGTGAATAAATAGGAAGTAGCGTGATAACTATACGATCACTCATCACTCTTCTTGTCTGTCGACTATTGCCATACATTCACTCTCTCTACTCTGCTACTATATGGAATGGAGTACAATTCTCTTCTGATCATTATACTATTTGGCGATTACTATTTGAACAAGTATTACTAGTCTGGATATTATTGGAAGGTGTTACTACTAGTACTGGTGTCTACAAAATCTCAAATATAACAAACATTTTGGAAGTGATAACAAGCTTTTGCTTGACATAGCAAAATTGACAAGCAAGGCCATCCAACATCACAAAAATATGTATGTGTATTTTATTTTTCAGTCACTATATACCTTTTAAATAAAATTTGAGAAGTTAAATCCGGAGTCTGTTGGTTCCGGAGCTGTTAATTTGAGGCTTTATTTTATTTAAATATAAGAATAACCTGAAGTGGCTGATAAGGTGAGATACTAATGTTCACACAATACAAGGCTCAAGAACCACTCAAGGTAGAGAATTGTGTGAGCATAAAAAAAAAAGGCCCACTATGCAGTTCATGAGGTTATGTAGGAAAGATAATGGTTAACTCTAGACTTGAAGAGGTCAAGATTATAGTGATTGGGAGTCTGTTCCACAAAGCAACAGTTCTTGGAAAGCGCTGTCCAAGTGGAACTTCCTACTTACTAATGGAATACAAAGGGAATGCAGATGATTCGTCCTTGTGCATGTCATATAGCGAGTCCCAGAGTGCAAATGTCACAGCTGGTGGAACCAAAAAATGTAGATCGGAATACTTACTGTGGAAATATCATTAGAAATAGTAAGTACTAAGAGGCTTGCAATGGTTTGTCTGTGGGAAAGGGGTCATAGGGTGGAAAATAATTCATCACCCAGATGTGTGTGGACTGGGCAACTCCAGCTCAGAAATAGTAGGATTTTATCATTACTAGGCTGATCTGGCTCTTATAGTTAGGATAAATGATTTATTTCATTATCTTGTTATAATTCTGTTCCTCCCTTTCTTACTTAGATTGCATGACCATGACTGCTACACCCTGTCAAAACCCCATAAATAATAGACTATTCTATTTGATCACAAAAATTAGTTTCAATGAGATGATGAAAGAAACACCCTCGCAAACACCTGTCCTGTTTTGAGTGTGAGTAAATACGAAAAAGACATATCAGAGACACTGTTTAATTTCAGTGAGAAAAAAATGAAAATGAAACAAATTTCAAACAAGCCATGAAAGTTTTAATTTTTTTTTTTTTAATTAATACATGCGCACATTAAATATATCATATGCATTTTAAAAGAAACTGTCTCCTGTGTCAAATGGAATTTTACTTAATGTTTAATTATTCATCATTATGCCTCTTAATTCCTTGGGGAACATAGGGCCACAACAACACCTCTGCCACCCCCAACAAACACAGTTCTGTGCAATCCTCTTCAGCTCGGCCCATGTTGTGCTGACTGCCTTCCTGGGGGATTTTTACCAGTATGTGTCATACATTCCACTTTGGAGGACTCTTCCTCAGCCATGTCGCTATTTGAAGATATCATTGAGGTTTCTGCAACAAGCCTCTTTTTTTTTTTCTTTTTTTTTCTTTTTTTTTCTTTTTTTTTTTTAAAGTAGGTTGTTAGCCTACTAAACAATCCCCAACCTGGAGGACCAGGATGTGTCTTTCATCTGGCTCCTACCCCACAGACCTGTTGAGTTTGGTTAGACCTGCTAAGGGTAGAATCACCCACCAACATAGCTAGGGGGTCATTGAAGCACACAAGTTGTCCTACAATATCAAGGAGACACACCAACAGGATGGTTAATTAATGTGGGCTGTTTATTTTGTGTAAGAAGTTTCTAATGTTTTGAGTATTTCCTTGCATTGGGTGCTGTCGAGTATTTTGATATTATCTGCTACTCTTTTTAATTAAACTTAGATATTCTCTGCCCACTTAGACAATTTGGAACATTTCATCTTATTGAAATTTATATTCAATTTTGAGAGTAAAATGTTTTTTATTATTGTTTGTCAGATCTTTTAATTTTTAAAAACATTTTAATCTTCCTCTAATCTGTTATTAAAAGATTTAAGCCTTAATATTACTTTTTTTTTTTTTTTTTTTTTTACCTCTAGGAAATGCCAAAACAAGGCAAGAAAGTAACGCCCACGCTAATTTTTAGCGTATTTATAGCTGTATTTGGGAACTCTTTGCTCTATGGCTATAATATAGGTGTGATTAATACACCTGCAAAGGTAAGTAATTCTTTTTTTTTTTTTTTTTTTTCTTTCAATACCAACTTTTTTACTTTTTATTACATTTTCACATGTGAGTCTTTAAAAGTGTTTCCAATTATTTTTATATAAATTTCTTTCACATAGTTTGTCTTCATATCCAAAGAAGAATCGGCAACAATATCAGTCCTGACCTCACATCTAGCTTTCAATCACTTCCTCACCACCATAACATAGCTTCCTTTTGCCTTTTTTATTAATATTAATTTTTATTAATGATGAGCTTCTCTCTTCAGTACTTCACAGATTTGTAGGAAATTCACTCCGCCATCTTTTGTTTTTTTTTTTTTTATATTAAAAATCTGAACATCTATATTCCAAACATTAATAAAATAAAAAATAAAAAAAAACATAAGTATGCCTGTTGAATAAATCATTTGTATTTACAAGCATGCATATATATATATATATATATATATATATATATATATATAAATTCAGTAGTCAAAAAGTAGGTGTAAATAGTCTTTAGTTGAGTTAGTCTTTGGGTAGTTAGTCCGCAGAAAATTGTGGTTTAGAAAAGACTTTGATCATCAGTGAAGATTCACTGACAGTCCAAACTGTTGTTGGATATGATTTGTTTGAAGTCGTCTAAGTATATTTATTTCAGCATACTCTGGGGAGAGGGGCCAAAAGCTATGTAGCCATATCTTCTCTTGTGTTTAAACAGCTTGGCGAGGCAGTTGCATCTCTACTCTTTGACATTCAAAATCTGTGAATAATTTTTCATACATGTTGGCTCAAGAAAAATAGGGTTTTAGTTTTCTTTGATTGGACAAATATTTCAAGTAGTGATGATCATTGCTAACCAATAGACACTTTTAATTAAACAGCATGTTGCATTGCGAAATCTTTTTGGCATGTTTGTAATATTGTTTGTTATTAGGTAGAAAATAATAAGTTTGGGCATGTTTCAATATGGTATGTATGTGGGTACATAATAGGGTGTGTCTTAATATGGTATGTATGTGGGTATATAATTGTGTTAGAAATAGGATTGATTTCCTATAAATTTAAGTGCAGTACAAGATTGGCAGCCATTCCCATCATTTCACTGTTGTAACCATAAGTTCTAAGATGTCTTTTTGGCTTCCTGCTAACAAATATAGAAATTAATGATATAAATGGCGAGAATACATCTTCACAAACAAATTTAATAAAGTACATTAATCTGGAACCTTTAGATGAATGTTATGATCCCTGTTTATAAATTCCAGTTGCATAAATAGATATCTATTTCCATACCTGATGATGTCTGAATGCACGGATGAAAGCTTGTAAAAAAAAAAAAAAACCTTATGCAACTGGAATTTATAAACCGGGATCATAACATTCCTCTACAGGTTCGGGGTTAATGTACTTTATTAAATTTATTTGCAAAGATGTATTGTCGCCATTTATATCATTAACTTCTATATCTGTTTTTTGTATGAATGATTCATGTAATATATATATATATATATATATATATATATCAGGTGTAACAGCAAAATTGTCCAAATCATGTCACAGCATAATTATCCATACCACAAAATGTTTAATATCTAAAAAAACCTAGAAAGAGAAAAACTTTGTGTCAGCCTCACTGTCTTTTCAACTGAGCAATGGTGAGAGGAAAAAGATCATTCAGGCCTTCAGTGATAGTACCAACATTCATAATCTGTCTTCCATCTTCAAAGTCCATTCAAAAAACATCAAGAGAACGGTGAATAAGTTTTAAATAGAGGAAACCAGTAGAGAGGAAAACTGGATCAGGAGGTCACAACAGGAAGAGGAATCATCTTTGCAATCTGCACTATTATTGGTCCTCACCTGTCATCTCAGCTGCAGTCACTTTTCTCACAGCCATGACATATCTACCTTCTATAAATATTTTCTCTGTAATTGTTTTCATGAACTTTCCACCTCGGTACTTTGAATTCAAAAATTAAGCACAGAACAAAGCAGGTCCCCTAACTCCATTGTTTAAATCGTTGACTATAACTGTAAGTTAATAGTTTCTTCTCTCACACATCTCACTGATGGGAGACTCTACTGGCTTCCTGCTTTCCTATTAACTAAGATCTTCAAAAATTTAAATTTCCTGTCTCCTTGAATTCTGTTCTTTTTTTGTCCTTTGCATGTTAGTGGCTTTATTGCCTTATTTGGGATAAAATGATAAAAAGAAAACAAGGTAGTAGTCCAGACCACCATTGTCGTAAAGATATTGCTACTTCATGTCATCAATCAAAGGGGAGATAACTCTGTAACAAAGTTAGACATCAGACAAAAAAAATAACTAAAACCAGCTATAACAATAGAGAGGGGATCAAACACAAAGGTACAATAACAATTAAGTGGGTCATGTACCCAAAGCTACTCTATGTAATAAATAATAGAAGGGCAATTGGCACTAAATGTAACGGGCATAGTCTGGGTATATGATAAAGTATTGGTGCCTCTCTTATTTCTTACATAGCTGACTTGGCAAACTTTAACCTTCGTGCCCACAATAAAACAATGTGTCAAAAGGATGGTTTTCCCTTGATGCCACTATTATTTTGTACTAACTTCACTCCCCACCCCAGCAATGTTTATTTACCAGATTATAAAATTATGTGGACCAAGTACAATGCGATATTTACTATTTTATAAAGAAGTAAATCCTGAAAAGCATAGACCTGAATACAACATGGGAACTCGTAATTCAGAGAGCTAGAGAAAAGCAATAACAAAAAATTATATGAACTCTGGTTTTCTTTCCTCTTTTCTTTTCTTTCCTCTTTTCTTTTCTTTCCTCTTTTCTTTTCTTTCCTCTTTTTTTTTTTTTTTTTTTTTTTTTTTTTTTTTTAAAAAGAGACATTAGGTTTCATTGTAATGGCCCAGTGGATAAAATCTTTAGTTTTTTTCTTTTTATATGCCGTCCCCTTTCAGGACATAGGTGATCATGGCTCTCCACTTCCCCCTATCCCTTGTAGCTCTCAATAAGTTTTGTCCTTCTACCACCTCTCCCAGACCACATTCTGTCATCCACTTGCTTAAGCCTGCCAGGTATATTATGTGTTACTTTTCCTTGTCACTCTTTCCCTATATTCGACCTGTGGGTATCAGATTCTCCATGCCCTCTTTTTTTATGTGTCCCAGAAACTTCAGCTGCCTCTTCTGATGTTAAGTATAAGCCTCTTCCTTGTTTGCATCCTCTCGATGCTTACATCCTCAGTCCATGATATACTCAGCATCCTTCTGTAGAACCACATCTCCATCACCTCGAGTCTCTTCATCTTTGAGGAGATTGTCCAACATTTGTTGCCATAAAGGAGGACAGACGTCACATAACAGCTCAGTACTCATTTCTTTGTTACCAAAGACAAATTTAGTTCCCAAACAACACCAGGTAGTATCTTAAAATAAGTCAAATTTCATCTATAATAATAAAATAATATTTTACTGCATATACTCATGTATTATGCAACCTTTGAAGACCTAATTTTGAAGCTAATTTGACTGCAGTCAATGGATAATTTTGTATATTCTGCCAGTGATCAGCTAACATCTGAATCTGTCCCAGATACCAGCTCCCTGGCTTTGTATCCAAAAACTCTATTATGGTCAAGAAATGGGGGTATGAGTTTAATACTAATGAACAATGTAAAATGAATTTAATGTGGCCAACAAATGGGGGATGAATTTAATACTAAAAAACAATACAAAACTGATCCCTCACTTTCTATCAGCCTTTTTATTCAGTTTCCTATAAGATTATTTTTGGTATTTCATCTATGAAACTACTATGGTCAAGAAATGGGGGATGAGTTTGATACTTATGAATAATGCAAAACTGATCTCTCATTTTCTATCATAATTTTATCTGATTACCTGTAAGGGTATTTTGGAATTTTATTTATGAATCTTACTGTGGCCAAGAAATGGGGGCTGAGTTTAAAACTAAAGAACAATACAAAACTGATCCCCCACATTTTACCATTGTTTCCTTTGATTATAAGGATTCTTTTAGTTACCATATATACTGGTGTATCATGTGACTTTCAAAGACTTAATTTTGAAGCTAATATGACTATAGTAAATGTTATATGCAGTTTGGTCAACAGCATAGCCAGGACCATCAGTACATATTCTAATTTTCTCATGTATGATGTGACCCTCTTAAAATTAGCTTCAAAATTACATCTTCAAAAGTTGCTTGATACACAAGTATATATGGTAATTTAAGTAGGGGTAAACAAATGAATTATAATACAAATAAAAATGTCAAAATTACTATTTAACTATTCTACTGGAATCAACAATAACAACAAACGACGGTTTCCTCGACAAAGGAGAAGGCAGGATTTCCTGAAAGTGCATGCCAATGGACATATAATACACATTGTTTAATATTAGGTTGGCCAGAAAGTCCTGACTCACTTAGGAAGCGGAAAGAAAACAACCAAATTTTATGGAGCAACTCCAATATTTATTTATTCAATATAAAGCCCATCATTCTCGACGACCCTCTGCCAGTGATCAGCCAACATCTGAATCTGTCCCAGATACCAGCTCCCTGGCTTTGGATAAAAAAAAAAAACTCTATTATGGAAATGAGAGATGAGTTTAATACTAATGAACAATGCAAAATAAATCTACTGTGGCCAACAAATGGTGGATTAATTTAATACTAAAAAACAATGCAAAACTGATCCCTCACTTTCTATCAGTATTTTATTTGATTACCTTTAATGGTATTTCAGAATTTTATTTATGAATCTACTATGGCCAAGAAATGGGGGATGAGTGTGATACTTATGAATAATGCAAAACAGATCTCTCATTTTCTATCATTTTATCTGATTACCTATAAGGGTATTTTGGAATTTCATTTATGAATCTACTGTGGCCAAGAAATGGGGGCTGAGTTTATAACTAAAGAACAATACAAAACTGATCCCCCACTTTTCACCATTGCTTCCTTTGATTATAAGGATTCTTTTAGTTACCATATATACCTGTGTATCATGCAACTTTTAAAGGCCTAATTTTGAAGGTAATATGACTATAGTAAATGTTATATGCAGTTTGGTCAACAGCATAGACAGGGCCATCAGTACATATTGTAATTTTATCTCATGTATGATGTGACCCTCTTAAAATTAGCTTCAAAATTACATCTTCAAAAGTCGCATGATACATGAATATACACAGTAATTAAGAAAATGTTGGAGATGTTTTATTTCTTTACGCTATTTATATGTGGACTATCATCCTCATCTTTGTTGTTGTTATCACAATGTTTCGGCCGTTTTGTCCTCTGGCCTTCATCTGGTGTATATTTATACAGGTAACCTTCAGAGAATACCTAACTGGACCCTTTGTTATCATTCCAATGCCCATTTCTAGGGATATCTTGTCTAGTTTTATTTTTAGTCCTGCTCAGTTATTGCAATGTATTGTCTTCAGAGTCCAAGTACACACTGCTCAGCCCAGGGATTGAACTATTGGATAAAAGCATTGATTTGTGAATTTGGTATCATAGAAATTGTGAGTTCAATCCTAAGGCCAGACGGTTTGTATTTGAAGTCAGTGGTATCAGAGTGCACAATAGGTGAGCAGTACTGAAAATTAGAACTAGACAAGATATCTCTTGACATGGGCAGTGAAATGAGAACAGCCTTCCCCTATAGATTAAATAAAGTGTTCAGTTCAGAATTCCCTGTAGGTTACCCAGATCGATATACACCTGAGGAAGCCTGGAATGTCCGAAACGTTGTGATGATAACAACAAAGATGAGGACAATAGTCTGAATATAAATAGTGTAAATACTGGTAGATTAAAGGTTCACTTCTCAATTAGCTGTAGGTTATCCAGTTTGATATACACCTGATGAAGGCAGGAGGGCACACTGTCCGAAACGTCGTGATAACAACAACAAAGATGAGGACAATAGTTCAAATGTGAATAGAGTAAATAACTCATTCCAGAAATTCAGACATAAATGAATTGTTCTTGCTGTAGATTTTAACGACCTCAGCATTACCGGTGTTTTTTTTTTGTTTTTCCTGATTTTTGCCGAGAACACTTTTTTCAATTAAAGGAAGAATTTTATGGCTTCTCTTTTAGAATTTACACTATTTACATTGTTTGGGCTGTGGTCTTCATCTTCGTTGCTACATTCACAATGCTCTAGCCTAGATGGAAGTCATGGACATTTGGTCCATTGGATAAAAGCGATGGTTGAAGTAATCTGGTGACTTTACCAAAAGAGTTGTGAGTTCAATACCTGGTTACACCGAAGAAAAAACTAAAAAAACAACAACAAAAAAACAAAAACTACGAGAGTTGAGATAAGTAATACCAAGACATCCAGAAGAGGCATGGATCATGGAACTAGAACAATCTACCTCGGTGGATGAATTAAAGGGTCCTGTTTGAAATTCCAATCCCCTGAAGAAGCCCAGCACCTACAATGGCTGAAATATCATGAATATCGCAACGAAGACGAGGACAATGGTCCAAACATTGTAATTAGTGTAAATAATTACAATGCCTTATCTCAGAAAGATAGATATTCTGTTTAGCATATTTGAAATGTCAGAATCTCTGTTCTTGGGATTTGGGACCTATTACTCTGCAAACATCTGTTAATTATATCTGGAGTTGATGACAAGAAACTGAGAACTAGACCTGCAGATAAGTGTGGGAAGATTGTATTTGCCTGGAATATTTTATATAATATATATATATATATAGTCCTTTGTCATTCACTTTTTTTCACAAGGGACCAACTTTAAAAAGGAGCCTTAATTTTTTTTTTCATTCAACCATCATCCCCAAAATAACCTAACAAGTCATCACAGGGACAACATTAATTTTTAAGCCCAGCTCCTATGTCCTGCTGAACAAATAAGACTTTCTCACTTCCCCTTTATATACAGATTTCTTGTGTTCTTCAAATCAAGATTGAAGTTATTAGTTTTTCTATTTATTTATAAGAAATGCTTTTTCTATAGAAAAATGATATTATAATTGTGAGAAAAAATGAAATGTGGGAATTTATGTAAAAAAAAAAAAAAATATACATAAACTATTTGAATAAAAAAGATAGTGTTAAATTGTATAAAAAAATGATTAAATCTTCATATAATTTGAGATCTTTTTATTTTATTTTTTATTAAATATAATTTTTATATATTTTTTTCTTTAGTTAAAAATTAAATAAAAATCCAATTGTCTTGTTTCCTCAACAGGAAATATTAAATGCAAAAAAAAAAAAAGTACATACATTCCTCATGTCTGCCTTGTTTTGTGTAATCTACATATGGCTTAGTCATTGCCTGCTGATCAATCAAAATTGTTTAACACTGCAAAGAAAATGTTTAAATATAACTTCAAGTCCACCCAAATTTTTTTCCTTCTTACAAATTACATTCGTCATCTGTTTCAAGGAAGTTGATAATTTTTTTTCTTTTTTCTTTTCATTTTCTCAATAATTTAACTATAACTACAAGAGAACATTTCTTAGTCTTTATCGATTATAAATTTTTGACTAGTATTTCAATCCGACTTATTTCTCTTTCATTTACATTTGCTAGAAATAATCTTGCCTGAATTTCTTTGATGTATAAGCGAGAAGAAAGGACTAAACATCAGTTGCAGGAAGACAGGATGTATGATTGTTAACAAAAGAGGCAGGCCAGCATGCAAATTACAAAATGAAAATACTGAAATAAACGGGTGCAACAATTTAGATATCTGGGAGTCCTATTAACAGAAGATGTAAAGTGTAATATGGAAATCCAAAGTCACATTCGGATAGAAAAAGATGCCTTCCAAAAGCTAAGCAAAGTACTAAGAAACAGAAAAATATTAGAAACAAAGAAAAGAGAACTAAATTTTTATGTATTGTCAGTCCTCTTATATGGCAGTGAATGCTGAACAATCACCTCACAGATGAAGTGACTTGTAGAAACAAAAATATTGTTCTACATAAAAATATTGAGAATACCATGGACTAAGCATGTGAACAACAACAAAATTCTAGAGATAATGGCAATAAAAAGGATACTTATCCATAACATCAGGAAGAGACATTTGAAATTTCTGGGGCAAATAATGAGGAAGGAGGGCTTGGAAAGTTTCTTACTCACAAGACAGATTGAAAGTAAGAGAGATAGAGGATAATAACCCACAACGTATCTGGTGAACTTGAGGGGCACCTCGAGGTGGTGTAATGGTTAGCAAGCTTGTCTCACTAGAACAATTACGAATGAGTAGTGAGTTTGATCCTCACTGGGTGCCCCTTACTTTCAGCCTTGTGCCACATCCAAGCTATGCTTGGAAAATCATTATCTGGTGAGCTTGAGTGAATGGATGGTAAAGCAGGATTTTGGAAAGATGGCAAAAAGCTGAGTTATTAAGAGCTACAATGAACAGGAAATTGTGGAGAGCCATGATCACCAATATCCTGAAGAGACATGGCACATAAAAGAAGGGTGTCATTTATTATTGTATTTTTTTCTCTTGCTTTAGTACCAAGCAGAAACGGTCTTCTTTAGTACCAAGCAGAAATGGCCTCAAGCTATCGAAATTTCTTAAATGATACACTATCAATTATTATTAATTTTTAACTTGTATTTCTATTTTCTTCTTTCTATTGCTTTTACACCTGAACTTCAAGGTCACCTAATTTTTGGCAATGTTTCACATAAGTACACACAAAAAAATGTTTTGAAAGGTACTTATTTTCTTTTCTCTTGACAATGCTATGACTTCTTTTTCCTTCAGCAGTTGTTTTTTTTTTTTTTTTTTTTTTTTTGTTATTTAGAATTTTCATAAAATCCTAACATGACTGGATTTATATATTCACTTTTATTTCTTCTCAAGTATTGGCAGCAAACACTATTTATTAAACACTATTTATTTTATTAGATTGTTTATTTACGAAAATAATTTTATATTTACAGGATTATCAAGATTTAATCCATCTAGAATGTTATATTTATTATTTACCATTATTATAAAGAAATAATTATGAAAATAAATTTTGTTATTCATAAAATTATAAAAAAAACATCTGAGCAAGAAAATTAAAATAAACACACACCTACAAGTAACTCTGAGTTTTAAAAAAAAATGGATTTTCCAGGCATTTCTTTCTTACAATATAAATTCACTGAAATAGTTTGTGAGCATCTGGATTTATACTTTTTTTCTCGAAGTGACACCAAAAATACTAAACACTATTTACAACTCTGTTAGACAAGAATAGTAAATTAGTATACCAACTATGAGATCTGGGTTTGAATTTTGCTATAGTTGATTTATAAGGAGGTGATTTCTTGTTATTATCAGACTGAAGAAACTCTCTTGGTGTACGAGACTTAGAAAATATTTGAAAACCTCTCCTTGAAATTGCTACATGAAAACAGTTCAAAAACTATTGCTACTTAAAACAAATTTAATTGTCAGGAAAAATTTATGCTGTCCAGAAATCAAAATGTAACTTTCTTCCTTTCAATCAATTCACCTCTAGCAAGGCGATAATGCCGCTAAGACGCAAGAGGGAGTGAAAGAGAAGACTTTAGAAGGAACCAGAAACTCAATCTTAAACAGGAAACAACTGATGAGCCTCTACTTCTGTTAAAAAAAAAAAATTAACAATAGGCAAACACATCTACTCTGAAAGAAATAGTAAATAAAATTTCAGAGTTTTATCTTTTTAGTTTATTTATATTGTGACATTTAAACTCGCTACTAAACACAGGCTAAGTTAAAATCTCTGTCCCAGATGACAAAAACAAGTCTTTTTTCTCATTACTTCATTTGTTTTATTATTGTTTAATGAACACCTTTTAATAAACTTATTTTAATAATTTTATTCACATATCAATTATTAATTTGTGACTTGTATTTCTTTAATCTTATTTCTTTTTTTCACTTTTTTTTTTTCTTTATTTGAGACGCCCAGGTTGTCAATCTATAATTGTTGTGGGTAAACAGTGCAGATCCAGAATAAAGTCTCTTTTATTCTCTGATTCTGAGCCATGTTGACCTCTCTTTATTACAACGAAACGATAAAGAAACCATGACAAAAAAGCAACAAAATTAAGATTGAGGGTGGTGACAAAAATTAAGTCAATAATTTAATTATTAATCCGACAACATTAGTTTTCCTTGCAAGAATTGTTTTTTACAAAAATTTAAGCATTATTATTTTATGTTTTTAAACTCTTTGCTTTCTTATTTGTCATACATTGGTCATTATTAATTAGTCTATATTTATTTATATATAAGCAATGTTTTGTAATTATTTATTATTATATATATATATATATATATATATATATATATATATATATATATATATATATATATATAAAAAAAAGCAATGTTAGTAATTTACAAACATTGCTTATTTTTAGCATACTCTGTTCATATTCACAGATATTTTTCCCTGTATTACAATCAAATGATGCAAGAAATGCACTGGAACAGGCATAATTTGATTGTAGTACACAGAAAAAAATATCCGTGAATATGAACGGATTATGCTAAAAATAAGCAGACACAATGTCTAAAAAAGAATTTACTGCCTAAATACATAAAATATATACATTTATATATCTCGATGCAAGGCAATAATGCCACTAAGACACAAGTGGTTACTGAGTAAGAAAGAGAAATAGAAGACTTTAAAAGGAAACAGTAACCCATTCCTAAACAGGAAATACAGGGGAGGAAAAAGCACTATCCCTGTTCAAAATACTAGGGAGGAGTGCACCCCAGACGATAGGCAAAATGATCACCTAGGGTCTTATTATCAGGTCATCCCATAAGTTCTATTCGAATTTAACTTTTTTTAAAATGAACAAAATTTAAAGAGTATTTTATAATGTCTAATGGAGCTGAACATTATTTTTATGTTTAGATGCATTTAAACTGATCAAATTTTATTTCAGAGAACAATAAAATTAAATTTTGTTTGATTAAAACCCTGCTAACATGGAAGTACCCAAGAATCATTTGAGGTACATAATGTTTTGAGTTCAAGAAAGGAAACTCAGCAGCCGAAGCAGCTAGAAACATTCACTCAGTTTATGGAGAGGAATGTGTGAATGAAAGAACTTGCAGAAGATGGTTTGCAAAATTCAGAGGTGGAGATTTCACCCTTGAAGATGAAGATCGAACCGGACGTCCAGTTCAGTTTGATGAAAAGCCTCTTGAAGCAACCCTTGAAGAAAATCCTGCTTTATCAGTTGAAAAATTGACAGTGGTTCTCCGTTCAAACCATACAACTGTTCATCGTCATCTTCAACAACTTGGGAAAGTTCCTAAACTTGGAAAATGGATGCCTAATGAATTGTCTGAAAACAACCTCAAATCCTGAGTTGACATCTGCTCTTATCTCCATTCCTCACCAACTTGTTTCACCTTTTTTGGATAGACTTGTGATTGGCAATGAAAAATGGATCTTTTATCGAAATGTTAAGCATTGTAGACAGTGGCTTGGTAAAGAAGGACCCTAGCCACAGCCGAGAAGGGAACTTCATGGGCAAAAGGTTCTTCTTTCAATCTGGTGGGATCACCAAGGAATAATCCACTTTGAATTCTTACCACCTAATGCAACAATTAATGCTCAAATATACTGTCGGCAATTAAAGCGTTTGAACCAAGCTTTGAGGAAAAAAAAGACCTGCTCTAATGAATCGAAAAGAGGTGATGTTTCATCAGGACAATGCGCGACCCCCACACAGCAAGAGTCACGTCACAAAAGATCGAAGAACTTCGTTGGGAGAAAATTCCTCACCCACCTTATTCTCCCGATCTTGCTCCTTCAGACTACCATTTGTTTCGTAGCTTACAGAATCATTTGGAAGAAACAGCTTTTGTAACACAGGAAGAGGTTAAAACTGACATTTGTGAGTTCTTCGAATCAAAGCCAAAAGAATTTTTACAGTAATTGAATTAGCAAGCTTGTTAATAGATGGAAGGAAGTCCTAGATAATCAGGGAAAATACATTGTTGATTGAATCTGTAATTAGATGTAACATTTGGTCACTTGTTTTCTTTATTCAAAATTTGGACAGAACTTTTGGGATAATCTGATATATAGGCCTAGTATAGGCTGCAACTCTGGCTTGGTTATTTTTTTTTTTTTTACTACAATTACGTTGAAATATGATGTTCTAATTTGGTTTCCAATAAATCATAAAATAGTGGTATTGATTAGTGGCATTGATTAAAACAATTGGCAATAAGTTTATTCAAGCTATGTAAATGTCACTAAAATATATCCTGAGCGAATAATTAAAAAAAAAAAAAAAAAAAAATATTCAAAACTGGTGTATGTGAGTTAAAGAATGGCTTGGGCAGAGTGGCTGGTGTGGGGGCATACATAATTTTATAAACTTAGGGGACCGAAAAGGTTGTAATCCAGCCCTTATATACACTTATGCCAAACTGTTTCTAAAGAACTTACATGAGAAAAATACAACTCCACACACCCATTCTTGTAGCTGTATTTTTGCTATTACTGTTGATGTCGATGTTTGTAATTGGCACTTTCTCAAGAACCTCTTTGAGGAATTCTTGACAACTAGCCAGAGTATGTTACAATTTTGCACTTACTGTTCTGAGAGTCTTCAAGTTTTTCTATCAACCTCGATCAGGAAAATAATTTTTTTCTTCTTCCGATGTCAATTACATACAAGCAGGAAGTGAAGTAATGGTATTAATCATTTCTCATGCAATTAGTGGACATTCAACTTTAAATGCATATTTTGTTTGACATTTTTTTTGAAAGAGTTTTCTGTCAGTATATCTGTCTCTCACTCTCTCTCTCCAATTTGTGTCTATGTGTGTGCACACATATAATGATCGATTAAGTGAAGCATAGATGTGGAACAAGGTCAAAAGTGTGAGCACCCAGTGCACATTGAACTCACCTCTATTATGTGTCATGTCACATCAGGGTGTAGTCGACCATGGCTCTTCACAATTTTCCTGTCCTTCATAGCTTTTAATAAATTTTGTCTTTTTGTTATTTCTCCTAAACCATGTTCTGCCATCCATTTATTCAAGCTCACTAACTATGCTATGTGTTGCTTGCCTTCAATCTGTCCTATGAGTATCAAATTTTCCAAGCCTTCTTTCTTTATTTATGTGCCCAAGAAATTTCAACTATCTCTTCCTGATGTCACCCCCTCAATCTTATTTTTGTTGCTTTTTTTTGTCATGGTTTCTTTATCGTTTCGTTCAAGTTTCTTTTTTGTTTTCGTTTCCTCTAAAATTTTGTCATTGCTCACACGTTCGGTCTAGTATCCTCAGCATCCTTCTGTAGAACCACATTTTGTGTTATTTCAAGTCTTTTCATCTTTGGTGCTATTATTCAGCATTCACTGCATATAAGAAGACCGTTACTACTCAGTAGTAATTGATCTAGCGAGAAAAGCTTGCTAAGCAATACATCAAGTCAAATTGCCCATATTTGATACAGTCATTTATCAAGTGTAGCTTAGACGTGGCACAAGGCTAAAAGTTTGGGGGTATCCAACTCCCTATTCAGTCAAAACTGACCTAGCAATACAAACCTGCTAACCATATTAAAGTGCCGAGAGATTTACTAAGTGGTGATTAGATATAATACAAGGCTGAAAGTATAAGGTGCCCAGTGAGGACTGAACTCACTACTCAGTGGTAATTGATCTAGCAAGACAATCTTGTTATCCATTACACCATGTGAAAGTGCCCCATTTGTTTGTGTGTGTGTGTGTGTGTCTCACATTGTGTTTGTATTATGTCTTCTTTTGTTTTCTGCCGATGTATGTTTTTCTCTTTTTCTCTGTGTGTACACGCATGTGTCTCATACTCTCGACACTCTTATATATGTTAGAGAAGAGATGTTAGGCAAATAATGCGATATCACAAGTGGTGTTCATGATTATCTATATCATTACTTATACATGCGGGCATTTTATACGTCTTGCTGTGTATATCTACCAGTATTTCTTCTCTGATCACCTATTTTCCTTTCGTGTGTGTGTGATACAATGATTTATCAAGTGTAGCTTAGATGTGGCACGAGGCTGAAAGTTTGGGGCTATCCAACTCCATATTTAGTGGTAATTGATCTAGCAAGACAAGCTTGTTATCCATTACACCATGTGCAAGTGCCCCATTTGTTTGTGTGTGTGTGTGTCTCACACTGGGTTTGTATTATGTCTTCTTTTGTTTTCTGCCTGTGTATGTTTTTCTCTTTTTCTCTGTGTGTGTGTACGCATGTGTCTCACACACTCTGTAATCTTATATGTTAGAGAAAGAATGTTATGTAAATAATGCGATATCATAAGTGATGTTCATGTTTATCTAAATCAGTACTTATGCACGTGGACATTTTATACATCTTACTTACTGTGTATATCTACCAGTATTTCTTATCTTATCTACTGTTTTCATTTCATGTGTTGTGTGTTATCCACCAAGGAAAGGTTCTCAGTTTCTCATTTATTATTATTACTATGAAAAAGAGACTTAAAGCAAAAGAAGCATGGTTCTACAGGAGGATACTGAGAATACCATGGAGTAAAAATGTGATGAACTTATATAGAAAATGAAAACAAAAAGGACACCTACTTAACTTCAGAAAGCTATAGTTGAAATTTTTAGGGTACATAATATGGAAAGAAAGCTTGGAAAATTTGATACTCACAAGACAAATTGCATGAGGGACAGAAGAAAGTCTCTTCATATTTGGGGATATTGTTCAGCATTCGCTCCATGTAGGAAGACAATTACTAGTCAGTTGGATTTGATCTAGCGAGAAAATCTTGCTAAACAATACACTGCGTCAAATTGCCCATATTTGATATAGTGATTTATGAAGCGTAGCTTAGATCTGTCACAAGGCTGAAAATATGGGGTCATCCAATGAGAATCGAACCCGATGTTCAATCATAATTGACCTAGCGATATAAACTTGATAACCATTACACCACGTCAACAAATGACTAGTGATTTACTAAGTATTGCTTAGATGTGGTACAAGGCTGAAAGTATAGAGCACCCAATGAGGATTGAACTCACTACTCAGTGGTAATTGATCTAGCAAAACAAGCTTGTTATCAGTTACACCACGTGGAAGTGCCCAATTTGTGCGTGTGTGTGTGTGTCTTACATTGTTTGCATTAAGTCTTCTTTTGTTTTCTGCCTGTGTATGTTTTTCTCTTTCCTCTGTGTGTGTATATGTTTTGCACACACAAGCCTCATACTCTCTACACTCTTATATATGTTAGAGAAGAGATGTTAGGCAAATAATGCAATATCACAAGTGGTGCTCATGATTATCTATATCAGTACTTATACACGCGGGCATTTTATACATCTTACTTACTGTGTATATCTACCAGTATTTCTTCTTCAATCACTTGTTTTCATTTGATGCTTCTGTATGTGTGTGTGTGTGTGTGGTATCCACCAAGGAAAGGTTCTCATTCCCTCAGTTTTTGATTTATTCTTATTCAAACAAAGAGACCAACCCTGTCATTATTATTATTATTACTACTATGAAAAAGAGACTTAAAGCAACCACCACTTATTCCCTTTGCATTTCTTTGGTGAGATATAAGTTCCTCTCTAACAACTTCTTCCCATAAACTGCTATGAGAAGGACAACTCTGAATTCAAAACCTGCAGAGTGTTGTTTGGGGACCTTGTGGCACATTAGTTGTCCTTCTCCTAGACCAGTTGCCACCCAAGGCCATAGAATCCAGACTGTCCTGTTATTTACCCATAGCTAGAGGATTCATACCTTTCTCAAGGGTATTAGTATGTAATTTAGGAATTTTCACTTGAGGATGAAACCGGGCTTGATACTTTAATTCAATTTAATTTTAATAATTATATTGAGGTTTTTGGCTCTTGTTTTTGAAACATGAGAAATCTTATGTAGCGAAGGAATCATATTTTTTAAAAAAAATAATTATAATTTAAGTTCTACTTGTGTGTGGAGCACTGTTTTGTTTTTTATTTTTTTTAAAAAAAAATAAAAAATAAAAAAAATACTAAAGAACTCTGGATTATTTACCTAACATGTTCTTTCCTATTTTTCTATATATTTGCACACACACACACACACACATATATATATATGAAATCCGGGTATGCAATGACTGGCCACAACTGCCAGTTTTGTGTGTTATCATGCAATCATCAGGTGGTCAGTAGATGTAGCTTGTAAAGTGGGTACCCTATATGCCACCAGTTGAGTTCAATATGACTAGCAAACCAAACCTGCCAAGACTGAAAATAGCAAAAAAAAAAAAAAAAAAAAATAAAAAAATTAGTACACCCAAGACAGGTATGCCAGTACAGCAAAGAAAAGTGCTCAATAACAATTGGATTTAGCACCATGGCAAAGGTGCTAAAACTTAAAGCCAAAAAGTGCTCTACTTAACCAGGCAACCAAATTCACATTTTATTATATATATATATATATATATATATATATATATATATATATATATATATATATAATCAGGCTGGCTTTGGACTACATGATAGTTGTCTTTAATTGTTAGCCACAGACAGAAACTGCAGTCTTCATGGCTCAACATACAGCTGCTGACAACCCTACTGCTACCACTCTTGGGTAGACTGAACTGTTTCAATACTCTTGATGGTTGTACTATCACTAAATCACAAATCATCATGACCAAAGGTTTGAGTGTGTTGCCCTTGTTCAATCTTCTGTTGAATCAAAATAATAGAGTATCTCCCCGAAAGTGTAGCTAAGGTCTGCAGATAATAGAGTATCTCCCAGAAAGTGTAGCTAAGGTCAGCAGTATAAACCACAGATGGGCTTTGTGGGTATTGAACAAACACAAATATACCTGAGCAGGGAACTGCTATCTGCCCTGACAGACAGGTTAGCTTGGAAATGAGTAGCTAGACATTTATATATTATTATATTAACATAATTTTGGTAATCCACAGGATTATAAAATTTTAAAAACAAAAATTTCATGTTTTATTTTTTTGTATATAAATGCTAACGGATTTTGTAAATTGTGTATCAAAGAAATATTGGCAATAATATCCTCACCAGAGCCAGACAAACTGTTAAATGCCAGATCAGAGGTGATGGCAAAACGTTGACACTCTAAAAAGTACTTGCTGTTGTAATTTGCAACAGATTAAAGAAGACAGTATGAAATCCCCCTCCACTAAGCTAATTCTAGCCTTGTGTGGCATTAACTCTCTACCCTCCTCACTGTCGGTTGGCTACTTAAATATATCTGCTCCATGAACTATTTTTAAGCATCCTGGCATTTACAGGCCTGAAGGGCCATAATTGAAAATGTGTTAGCTGGTGAGTCGCCACATTGTTATATATTTAATACAATCTTATAAATAATAATGATGATAATAGTATTTTGTACCACTCCTCTCACCCTCCCACTAAAAAAAAAAAAAATGATGCAGTTGACCAGTATATATCTGGAGAATAATAACACTTTTAAGACAGGCAGTCTTTGTAAGTAAAGTGTCCAATATTAAGAAATGGAGCTTTTAATAGCAAACAAATAAAGTAAAATGTTCAAAACTTTTCCTGACATCAGGGTCTTATTTAAATTTAATTATCTAACCCTATGATGTCTGCAAAACTTTCGAGTTTTGAACACTTTGTTTTCTCTCTCTCTCTCTCTCTCTCTCTCTCTATATATATATATATATATATATATATATATATATATATATATATATATATATATATATATATATAAAAGGCAGCCTGACGATTGTGCCTAGCATGAAACAGCCTGTCACCTCTGAGTGTTGACTTCAATGTTCACTTATATATATATATATATATATATATATATACTGGATTTTGATGTATGAGGGTCAAGCAATTCAGTTCCTGGGGAAACTGACAGCCAGACACCTACAGATATGATTGATTATAGTGAAGGTTTTGTGCAGAATCAACCACACTTTTTGAAGAGCTGAATACCGAGATCAGATGCATAACGTGCCACAAGGTCCCCAAATGACTCTCTATAGATTTTGAATTCAGAGTTGTCCTTCTCATAGACCAGTTGCCATCCAAGGCTATAGAACCCAGTCTGTCCTGCTATTTACCCATAGCTGGACAGAGAAGAGGATTCATACCTTTCATAAGTGAATGTAATGGATTCGACTGGAATTCAAACTCAGCCCTCTGATTTGTCAGTCTGAGCCGCTATCCATTACTCTGCCATACCTTCTCGTTCATT
Organism: Acanthosepion pharaonis; assembly: GCA_903632075.3. Classification (NCBI taxonomy): domain Eukaryota; kingdom Metazoa; phylum Mollusca; class Cephalopoda; order Sepiida; family Sepiidae; genus Acanthosepion; species Acanthosepion pharaonis. Next base: position 219,334 of record CAHIKZ030002288.1, on the reverse strand, counting down.
CACACGCATGACTACATTATATAATATTTTTTGTTTTTTTCGTTTTTAAGAATATGCTCATACAGAGCAAAATGTTAACAAATTTTCTAGACCTCCTTCTGCTTTTCAAGAATTCCAGTTTACATAATTTATTTCTGATATTTCATATTCCTTTTATCCTTTTGTGTATAGTAATGATTATTTTCTTATGTGTGCACAATTTTCATAAACTTATCACTTGGGTGATGTACTTTTATGCATTTATGCTGTTCTCCCCCCCCCCACCTCTGTACTAGTTTTTATTATCAAATTGAATGCAAACAAGTTGATGTTTCTTTTTGACATAATACACACCTTCCATTTTCACAACAATAACAGTTTAAAGCCACTTCTATGTGCTTGATTCACACCAGAAATAATAATAAAGAGATTTATGTATGGCTCAAATTTCTGTTTTGCCTGTGCAGCATTTGTGTTACCAATACAATTAGATGCAGGTTTTTTGTTTTTTTTTTATCATTTTCTGTTTTTTCTGGGTTTTTTTTCTACTTTTTCTGGGTTTTTTTCTGTTTTTTCTGGGGTTTTTTTCTGTTTTTTTTGGGGGGTCTGTTTTTTTCTGGGTTTTTTTCTGTTTTTTCTGGATTTATTTTTCTGTTTTTTTTTTTTTTCATGTTTTTTCTTTCTTTTTTTTTCCTGTTATTTTTTTTGTTTTTTTTTTTCCTGTTATTTTTTTTGTTTTTTTTTTTCCTGTTATTTTTTTTGTTTTTTTTTTTCCTGTTATTTTTTTTGTTTGTTTTTTTCCTGTTATTTTTTTTGTTTGTTTTTTTCCCATGTTTTTTTTTTCTCTTTTTCCTCTTTTTCTTTCTTTCTTTTTTTTTTTTTTTTTTCTAATTGGTTTCACCCCATGCAAGTCAGTAAAGCTGCTAAGACACAAGGGGTTACAGGCTGTGGAAGAATTAGGAACAGAAATATTAATATTGAATGGGAAGAGAATAGAGTAATCCGGACAGTAGATAGATTGACATTGTGTTTAAATTTTTGCAGATGAAAATAGGGTGAAAATTTTGAAGCTGGAATTGAGTTCCACAAGTGATAAGTGCAAAAAAGAAACTGTTAGCATAGAACTTATGGCTACATTTAGCCAGATCAACTCTAAATTGTTGATTTTGACAGTCTAGCACTGTACTTAGACTTTTTAATTTAAGTACCATGGCAAAGAGCCCATGCGGACAAGTACTGTGAAAGTATTTATGTAAGCATGCCTATTTCTTTAAAATATTCAGAAGATCTTGTAACCTTCCCCTATGGCAATTTTAAAATGTTTTATTACCTATCTTATTGTGTATATTTTTGGTGTCACTTTGAGAAAAAAGTATAAATCCAGAGATTTATACTTTTTTCTCAAAGTGACACCAAAAATACTAAACATTATTTATAAGTCTGTTTGACAAGAATAGAACTTTAGTATCCCAGCCATGAGACCCAGGTTTAAATCTCGCCATAATCAATTTGTAAGGAGGTGACTTCTTGTTAATATCAAACTGAAGAAACTTTCTCAGCGTGTGAAACTTAGAAAATACTTGAAAACCTCTCCTTGAAATTGCTACATGAAATGATTCAAAAACTGTTGATACTTAAATCAAATTTAATTGTCTAGAAAAGTTTAAGCTATCCAGAAATCAATATGTAAGTTTCTTCCTTTCAATCAATTCACCTCTAACAAGGCAATAATGCCACTAAGACGCAAGAAGCCACTAGGAGTGAAAAAAAAATGAGAACACTTTAGAAGGAACTGGAAACAAAATCCTAAACAGGAACCAATAGATAAACTTCTACTCCTTTACAAAAACCAGGGAGGAGTGTGAACAGGATGATAGGACAAATAAAAAATAAATTCAGAGTTTAGGCAGAAATGTTAGAAGTATAGAGTTTTAAATAGAATTTAGAAGGAACCAGAAATTCAATCCTAGACAGTAAACCAGGGATAAACCTCTACTCCTGTTCAAAAGACTGGGGAGGAGTATAAACTAGACAATAAGTGAACCTGTTGGGGAATTTGTCTCTTTGCAGTTAAATCTTGTTTGTCTTGGCATCCACCTGACTAAATGTGTTCGGATGCAAACACTGTAATTATTTATATAATTATAGCAGCGATATTTAAGTAATTAAAATTATGAGTAAACAAGTGAAATGATTCTTTGTCAAAAAAGTAATATTATGATCATTATTTATTCTTTCTGCTCTTTGTGAATATTCAACACAGAATGTGCACTCACATGACTCTTAGAATTCTTTTGGCATTGTCATGCGGTTTAGTGTGCCTTCCTCTTCTGTGATGACTCTGAGCATTTTGGAAGAGCTAGAAATAGCTTATACATATAACAATTATTTTTCACCTACAAGGACTATTATTTAACCCATAGCTACGAGGAGGAGAAGAGATTTATACATTTCCTGACAGTGTTTGCGAGTAAGTGAATGTAATGGACATGACTAGAATTTGATCACAGGTCTCCAATTTTCCCATTCCAAGTCTCAATCCATTACATCACCTGTAGATTGTAAAAATTACCTGACACTTAAAGTAAAGCCTATTACACTATTCACATTATTCAAACTATTGTCCTCATCTTTGTCACCATATTTATCACAATGTTTCAGCCATTGTATGCTCAGGCCTTCTTCAGGTGGTTGGAATGTTGAACTAAACCCTTTATTTCGCTCACTGGGGTAGACCGTTCTAGTTCTGCGTGCCATATCTAATGGATGTCAGTTATCAGTTATCTCCTGCTTAATTCCCTCTCCAACTTCTCCACCACCTTAACCAGCTATTGAACTCAAGGACACATGGCACAGTGGATAAAGGCGTTAGTTAGACCCAGTGTCAGAATCCAAAGAGTGTGAGTTCAATACCTGGTTAAGGCCGTGGAGAACTTGGAGAGGGAATTAAGCAGGAGATAACTGATAAGTGAAATCCATTAGACATGGCATGTGGAACTAGAACATTAAATTATCTATTGTGGTTGATATGCTGTAAAACAAACCAAACTATACTTAGTAGGCATATCAGACTTTGTAAGTGTCACACTTCTCTCTAAGAAAGCAACAAACATGATTTTTACAAACCAAAAAACAAACAAAACTGCTTAATCTGCTAAATGAAATAAAGGCTAATTTTGACATTCCCTAAAGGTTACTACATTTGACAGATTCTAAATGTACAATGGGCAAAATGTCATAGAAAGATGCACGTATTTTCACTATTTTCTTACAACTTTTTCTCAACCCTCTTGTTTCAGTTTATCTCAAAGATCTGGATTGACCACTAAAGCAAGAATAAATGAAAATAAAATAATGGAAAGACTTTATTTAAAATTAAAGTTTCACATATCATATGATGGTGTTTCTATGTCAGAATATTAGGTTTTGTGACTTAAATTTCTATACTAGCAGCAAACCACCCACATATGGACAAAAAATGAGTTCAGCAAATATACAAAAATAGAAACAAGTGTAAGACAATGATGTGTCTTCTTGCCAAATTTCTTCAACCTATACAGAGAAGCAATTCTGAGAGAATTAGAAATCCTACCAAGATACATTATTGGCAGCCATAATCTTTATATAAGACATGCAGATGACACGGTGTTGATAGCAGACACAAAGGAAACTACAAAAGCTTCTACAGAAGGTAGCAAAGGAAAGCAAGAAGAAAGGGCTAAGTATAAACTACAGTCTAGAATGAATAGTTGTTAACAAAATGGCTAGCCCAAAAAGCAAATTACAAATCGGGGATACTAAACTCAAACAGGCACAGAAACTTAAATATCTGGGAAGTGTTCTAATAGAGGATGGAAAGTGCAACACTGAAATCCAAAGACATATTGGGATAGCCAAAGCTGCTTTCCAGAAGATAAGCAGAGTATTAAGAGATAGAAAAACTTTGTTAGAAACAAAGAAAAGAGTACTGAACCATTAAATGATATCTGTCCTCTTGTATGGCAGTGGATGCTGGACAATCTCCTCAAAGATGAAGAGGAGACTTGAAGCCACAGAAATGTTGTTCTACAAAAAGATGCCATGGATACCATGGGCCAAACATGTGAGCAGCAACGAGATTTTGAAGAGAATGGAAACAAAAAGGAAACATACTTAATACCAAGAAGAGAAAGTTGAGGTTTCTGGGCAACATAATGAGGAAAGAAGGCTTGGAAAACTTGATACTCATGAGACAGATTAAGTGGGGGGGAAAAAAGACGGAGGTAAGCAGTATGTAACATACCTGATGAGCTTGAGCAAATGGATGGCAGAACAGTTTGGAAGAAATAACAAAGACAAAACTTGTTAAAAGTTACAAGGGACAGGAAGATGTGAAGGACCATGATCGCCTACATTCTGAAGGGACACGGCACATGAAAGAAGATCACAGGCAGAATTTCTGAAACTAGTAAGGGAAAATTTCATACAAGATTATAATTACAAGTATCGCATGACTTTCAATTCCTTTCAAAATCTAATTAAGTTGCCACTAGAATAATTGATTTTTTTCTATAAATGTTACTTCATTTTTGGAAAATTTTTAATTATAAGTCTGTCTATATTTCTGAGATGAGTTATTCTTACTATTTACACTGTTCAGAATAATTTAATTATAGAGTTTAAACATTTCTGTTGGGAGATGTAAATCATTGTGTGTGAGTTCATTTTGGAATACATAAACTAACACAAAAAGTATTAAACTTGTTTTAAGTATGCTAAAGTAATTATTAGTCCTTTATGACCAACTATCCAAAATTAAAACTTCAAAGGAGTTATTTATATTATTGCAATATGTCTTTTAAATTTTTATTAATAAGTCCATGATAATTGCTGTAATTCTCGCATTATGTGTAGAATAACTAGATTAATTTAAGGTTAAAAATAAGAAAAAAAAATTGTCTAAAGACACAGGTTTTTAAAAAAATATCCTATTTCTGAAATAGGATCTATTTAACATGTACAGTCACAGGTAAACACCAAAAAAATATTTTATTGCTCTTTAAATTAACTAATCAGGAACAAGCAAGACAGATGTATGTCAGAAATGGTGTTATTCCAGATGACCTAAAAAGTAAAAAGTCTGGAATAGGGAATTTCTTTCACTCATTGTATCCTCTATGTTGCTGACAAGTAATCAGAAACATTTCCCTGCTGGAGACAATAAGATTTGTCCAATAAAATTATTAGAAGCCTTCCTGGTAAAAAGGTGGCTTTTAATTTTTAGTGAGAAATCTTTGGTGTCTTAGCCTGAAAAAAAGCCGATGCGGCCCCCTGCAAAATGATAACCATAGACAGTTACAAAGAATGTAGTAACGGTGCTTCTAGTACTGGAGACGAGTAACTGAAATTATATTATAGCTTTAGAAACAAACATTTTAAGAATAGATTAACAGATAATAAATATCAAAAATATGGAAGAGCCATGAGGAAAAAAAAATTACTGTAAAATGATGAATGGAAAAATATGACTTAAAAATATGGTTGTTTCTTACTCCTCAGAACTCAATTGTGAACAAAACTTAAATTTGTACACATTAACTAAAATTAGGGAAAAGGAAAATATTGTCATCACAGGTTAAGCTCAAGCCACTAACAGATTACATTTCGAAACCAATAACTATTCTGTCTGATTAAAGGGGAAGAATTCTTAGATTGAGTATACAGGGTCTTGAATAATTGCAAATATTGTGTTTTTTAGAATTTTTTTTTTTTTTTTTAACGAGTACTACTTGGTTATTGCTACTCTTGATTCCGCAAGTATGTACTATTCAGCCCAGGGATTGAACTCCCAATCAATGTGGCATCAAATTCATGAGGAGATTAAAGAATTAGTAATTGTGAATTTTCAGTTGAAACGAAAACAAGATTAGCAAGAACTAAACAGCAGTAAAAGAACATGACACCTGAAGAAGGTTGGAGAGCCCAATGACCAAAACATAACAACAGATGTAGACATTAAGACGGCCAAACCGTTTTGATAATAACAAAGATGAGGACAACAGTTTGTATGTAAATAATGGCAGACATGTTATTGCCAAAATGAGCTATCCCCCCCCACACACACACATACATGAACATGCTGAAGATTTATCTCTTATTTTTTTAAAACTTGCCTTTTGGTTGAAAGACCAGTTCTCATATGATCACCAAATGCAAGCAATGTCAAGCTTGGTCACCATCTAGATGGGTGACCGCTTGGGAATGCTGAGTGCTGTAAGCTTGGATGTGCAGGTGGTGTGATGGATAATTGCTCAGAATTGTTAATTGGAGAGCCGGGTTCCAATTTTCATTGGTTTCATTATATTGATGTACTTGAAAATAACGTTGGCAAAGGTATGAATCCACCTGCTCTTACCCCATCTATAGGTTAATTAGTTGGACTTGTAGCACTAAACTATTATTATTTATTTAAAAAAAAAAACATACTTCAATCTAAAAAAAATATTTACTGGCTTTAAATAACCTGCAATGGATTGATAAGCTGTAGAAAATGAATCAATCAATTACATTTTTAGATAAACCCTTCCCTTGCAATTTAACTCCTTGTCCTTATACTAATTTAAAAAAGCACACCATGCAAAAAAAAAAAAAAAAAAAAGATGATGTCCCCTCCTATTTCTAAGACCGGCTTAACAATCTTCCTACGTTCATTTGCTCTTGAGCTGGATTATGCTTAGCTGAGTAAATATCTAGTATGTGTCAAAGGTTTACTTAAATTTTTTTTTTTTCATCAGAACCTTTTAAACAAATTGAACTGTTTTTTGTCACCTACCAGACAGCATATATATATATATATATATATATAATGCTCTGTCTATCATCTCTCTCTCTCTCTCTCTCTCTCTCTATATATATATATATATATATATATATATATATATATATATATATATATATATATATATATATAATCTTTTTTTTTTTTTTTTTTTTTTTTTTTAATTTTATTTATCTTTTTTTTGGTACATAAATTGGTTACAAGAGAAAACAAAACAAAAAGCATCATTTCACAATAGAACTAAACTGCTGTTGGGTTTTACATAATTATCTTCATTGTTATCAATTGGCATGTGCTTGTGTTTCTGTGGGAGACGTGCTAACCCAAGAAAAACTACCAGAGAGAGGGGGAGAGAGAAAGAAGACATTAAAAAATTGTTAATGGTGGGTCACTGACACTATAATTCTGGTTCTGGCGATACTTTGTAATAAATCGGATTTGGGTATTTAAGAAAATTCTGCCGTCATCTATATAGATAGACTTAGGACAGCTTTGGTTTTTCTTGTTTTGTTTTTGTTTTTCGTTTTGTTTTTCTTTTTGTTTTTTTTCAATAGCCTTTGTGAAAAAGCTACTTACCTGTTGAACAAGATAATTAATTTTGGAATGTTATTATTACTCTTTGTCCTATTTAAATCCAATGGAGACTTGTTTTGCAAGGTATCTTGTTTTTGTTTTTTTTGTTTTTCTGTGAGGGGTTCTTTTTTTTTTTTTTTTTTTTTTTTAAATCTTTCATTATAAAGTTTTGAGTATAAAATTCTCAGTATGTTGAACTTTTCAAAATTACCAGGGATAATGAAATTTTATATATCGTCTATACAAAAACTGACCAGTGATGGGATTTTTTTTTTTTTTTTTTTTAACCCTGTACAAGGCCCGAGAGTCACTCAAAGTAGAGGTTTACAGAGTAAAGCACAGTTTATGTGGATATGTAGAGAAAAGATACTAATGGGCGTTAAACTCATCCTCCTGACTTCAAGTGGATCTCATACATATGCTCCACTGCTAAAGACACAAGTAAAATGGCCGGTTCCCTGTAGCATTCTAGTAAGCACCTGACTCCTCCTGCTATCCTTTACCTTTTACAAGAGCCTAAAATGGAGTACTGCAGCCATATTTGGGCTGGAGCTACCCAGTCTTCAATTTACAGGCTCAATAGAGTTCAAAAGTGTCTCCAAGTCCTTGTGGCTGACAAATTATTTTCCACCCTCCAACCCCTCTCTGACGGACAGCGTCTCGCTGCTCTATGGATATTTTCAAACGGACAGCTTTCCTTGATTCTTACAGTTCTAATCTTCATGGCTAGGACCTGATGTGCCACTCACATTGTAATAAACCAACCTCATTCCGTCCGTATTCCATTGGTGAAAATTAAGTTCCATTTGAACAGCTACTTCCCACAAACCAGTGCTCTGTGGAACCGACTCTCAAGAGGATGTTTGCCTGATCACTAAAATCTTAACCTGTTCAAGTCTAGAGTTAACCATTATCTTTCCCACCTATCCATATAAACTGCTTCTTACTCTGTAACCTCTAGTTGCCTCTGGGTATTGTACAGCGTGACCCGCACTGTTAAAAAAAAAAAAAGATAAGAAAAAAACTTGAAAGATAAGTTAACCTGAGATTTGAACAGCTTAAGAATGTAGTGACTGGGGAAGCATCCTCTTGGGAGTCAGTTCCATAAAGCAGCAGTTCATGGGAAGATGTTTGAGTGGAACTTAATCCCACCAATGGAATATGAAGGGGAATGAGGATGATTCACCAAAATACATGTAGCATGGTGGGTCTAAGCTATAAAGGTTAGAACTGGTGGAACTTAGGAATGTAGTTTGTCAGGACATGTAAATAGCGGAGGAGATCTAGCTTTCAGTGGCAACCAGTCTCAAAGAAGAAAAACTGAATTCCAAACAACTGGATAAGGCAATGGGAAAAACTTCTCAAGAAGTTATAGCAATTTACAGATAATAAAGCTGTGAAGAACCATCTTGCCTACACCTTGAAGGCATATTGCATATTTATTTATTTATTTTTCTTTTTAAATTTTACCTAATGCAAGGCTGAAGACCCGCTAAAAATAGAGGGTTACAGTTAAAATGGTAAGGATGAATGGAATGAGTTGTGTGTTATGAACAAAAGAGGTGGCAAGAAGTGGAGATAAGATGGTCACAAATTAATTGATCTTTTGTTGTATATTGCTTCTGGACTCAAGGGGATGAACACACACACACACACACACACACACACACACACACACACATATATATATATATATATATATATATATATATATATATATATATATTTTATTGTTCAAGTTGTGCCGATTGAGGGGAGAATCACAGAGGTTAGGATTGTGCACACAGGAATTGATTGAGGCAAATCTTTGAAACTCTAGCCAGCCTCTCTGCCAGGCCAAGAGTTGGACCAGTTTTATAACCTTTGGGCACTCCTGCAACTTCACATGACTACACCTTCTTCTGGTATGTCACCTACACAACTTCTTATGACCTGGCCTCTTCTGGCGATATGCCCACACAACTTTGTGCGGCCATGCCCTTTTCTGCATGCACATACACAAGCATGCATTTTCTTTTGCTCAGGACACCTGGGTGTCATGTTTATTTTAGCCACTGGATGCATTTCCAGTTTATGCTATCACCCATTTCAATTTTCAGGTCAAAGGTCTTCCTCAACCAATATCCAAAATTTTTACTTGAAGAGGTCACAATTGAAGTTTTCATGGAAGTGTCTTCACAGGAGTCTGTTCTTGGGTGAGGAGATGAAGCTGCCTGATTCAAGCTTCCTGTTTACATTTGGAATATAGGGGAAATAACGGTGATTCAACTCTGTGGATCTAGTATGACAAGTTCCAACTGTAAAAATCTGAACTGGGAAATCATTATATTTTGGAAAACATTTGCATACTTTGCATTTGGACCAAATTCTAATACCATTTTGGTTTGAGTTTCTTCAATGTATCACTAATACATATTTGGCTTATGACCATATAAATTTGAAATACTGGTCTTTGTCCAATCACTGAAGTTAAGCAAATTTGAGCCTGCTCTCTACATAGATGGGTAACTGCTTGAAAATACTAGGTAAGCTTTGTAGCAAACCACCGTCATTCCCTTTGTATTCTATTGGTGAGATGCAAGTCCCATTCAAGCAGCAGCTCATGGGAAGCTGCTGCTTGAATGGGACCAACTCCCAAGAGGATGCTTCCCTAGTTACTAAAATCTTAACCTGTTTAAGTATAAGGTTAACTAAGTATATATATATATATATATATATATATATATATATAATAAAATATAATATAAAATAAAATATAATATAAAATATCTATCTCGGTGGACAAAATAAAGGGTTCAGTTTGAAATTCTAATCACCTGACGAAAGCTGAAGCATATAATAGGTGAAACATTGAATATGGCAACGAAAATATGACAACAGCCTAAACAATGTAAATGGTGTAAATAATTACATCATCTCAAAGATATAGACAGATAAAAAAAATATCCTATGTAGTTTTTCTTTATAATTTTATTGTCTATTGTATGGTGCAGTAACTTTTTTTTTTTTTTTTTTTTTTTTTTTACTTCAAGTACAGATACAATGACATCAATGTTTCCATCTTTCAAAAACTTGTTTCTTCTTCAGTGCTTTTTGATGTCAATGCACACACCATTCTACAATCAGCATATTGAATGTCATCTCTTTTCAGTTTCACCAGGTGAAGTAATATCTTCTCATGCCCTCAGAATGGAGTTTTTTTAAATGCTGTGTCCTTTCAGGATATAGGCAATCATTTTTCTCAACTGATTCCTTTTCTTTATTATCTGTGAATTAGTAAGTGTAGTGGGCTGTTTCTACTTCCTTCTCATAGACTGGTTTCCAGCCAAGGCTAACCTATAGCTGGGCATCCTGGGTAAGACAATAAACTACATCCGCGTCCTGTGTATGATAATGAGCTGCATCTAGCAGCAAGGTCAGGAGGTTTTGCGGAGTGTGGAACCACCTCTCAATTGCTGGTGTTCCTAGGTCCACCCTGACCTGGAGTGGTGGCACCTGTTGGGATCCCAGCTATGGGCAGATGGTTAACCCCCAGAAAGTGTAAAAATCTGTTTTAATACCAGAAATATTTTGTAAAAAAAATTATTACAAGCAATGCATTTTTGAAAAAAAAAATATAACCAGCTATGCATTTTCAAAGAAAAAATATTACCAGAAATAGATTTTGAAGGAAAAAATATTACTTGCAATACATTTTTGAAAAAAAAATATTACCAGCAATAAAAATTGTCGGCATTGAGGTTGATATGCTGTAAACCAAACCAAACCAAACCAAACCAAACCAATATATACTGAGATAGATAGATAGATAAAAAATATTACCAGAAATAAAAATTTTGTAGGCATTAAATAACCCATTGAGATTGAAATGCTGTAAAACAAATCAAACCTATAGATGGGATAAAAAGGTGGATTCATGCTTTTCACGTTTTCACTTTAGTGTGAAAGGGAATGCAACAGACGTGGCTGGAATTTGAACTGTAGACGCCAATTATAGTTTCCAAGTGAATAACTGTCATGCTGCTTTCATTTTCTCTTTTATCATAAATTGTTCCAGTAATCTGAATGAATTACACTACAGTTCAAAAGGTTGAAGTCGCCCCCCCCCAAATTAGCATGGGATAAACTTGAAAGAGAGTGGTTGGAGTGGAGGGATGAAAAAGAACTATCAGTCATTAAAAAAAAAAAAAAAAGAATGGAATCCATTATCAAATTTATATTTTGAAAAACTTTTGCAACAAATGACAAAAATGTGTGCTGCAATAATCAAGGTTAAAAGAGGATATTTTGAAAAAGAGCAAAAAATTTAATCATGAAATACTTTCTTTTTGTTATAATAAAATTTCTAATAAATAAAAAAAATCAGGTATCACTTTTTAACCATGTAGAATAATTTTAGTACAAAACAACTACTTTTGGGGCCAATTTAAAAAAATTACCAGTGGTGGCCTGAAACTTTTGAACTGTAGTGTATGTCTGATACCTTTGACCCAGTTTTGAAAAAAATAAATCAATGGAAATTTGGGGTGATTATGTCGATAATCTCTTGAGATTTAATGTCTAGCAATGACCTTGGTTGGCTAAGAAAGGCATTTAAATAGTTTTTCTTTATCTTCTTCTAAAACTAGGTTAGTACAATTAGATTAAGATATAATCTGATGCAATTAACTGTTAAAACCTGGGTAATCCCAACTTTTTTTTTTTTTTTTAATAAGTCTATTGCCAGTTATATAAATGTAATCAATAATTCTGCAACCTGTGGTGGTGAGAGAGTGCGAAAAATTGTTGTGCATAGAAAATGTTGTTCATTTTTCACCATCACATTCATTATACACTGATTTATTCAAATTGTTGTTGATATTTTGGTTGTCATAGTAAAAATTTCTGTCATTCTACCAATTTTGAGATGCCTGCATTTGGTAACGTTTGTGGTGGGGATATGAACAACATAAAATAATTATTTGACATGAAGTATGTTAAGATCCCGCAATGCCATGTGTCCTTGAGGATAAAGGTGTTGGTTAGATCCAGTGACAGGACCCAAAGAGTGTGAGTTCAATACCCGGTTAAGGCAGTGGAGAACTTGGAGAAAGGAATTAACAGGAGATAACTGACATCCATTAAACATGGCACGTGGAACTAGAGCAGTCTACCCCAGTGAGCGAAATAAAGGGTTTGGTTCAACATTCCAACCACATGAAGAAGGCCAGGGTTTACAACAGTTGAAACGTTGTAATATGGTGACAAAAATGAGGACAATAGTCCAAATAATGTAAATAGTGTAAATAACATTTATATAATCAGAAAACTTTTATTGTATTAATATGAAATGCAGCCATTAAAGGTAACAAAGATATAGTGTAATTATTTAAATAAAAAAAAATGCAAAATTTAAAGTTTGCAAGTCATGTTAGATTATATTATGACTTACGGTCAAATAACGATGAAAACACCGGTTCTCGTTCGATCACCGAAGTTAAGCATCGTAGATCCAGGTCAGTACTTAGATGGGGGACCGCTTGGGAACACCTGGTACTGTAAACCCCAAAGTCCAACCCTTACCTCACAGTCGGTGGGGGGCTGGGGGGGTGGTGGTAAACGGTAGTGTCAGAACTATGCCATCTGGAACTTCGTTCCTGGTAGGGCCACCCAAGGCAGACAGGTCTGACACACACGCCGGCTCTGGTGAAAATCCAAGGAGTGTCTGCATCGGCAACCAGCAGCTTCTGGTCGTTCCTGTCTCTACGTCTGTGGGAACCCCGCGGGAAGCAAGAACGTTATCCGAATAGGCCTGGGTACCCTACTTCTGTAATTTATCCCAAGAATCTTCTTCTCACAACAGGAAGAAGCCGGCTCAATCCGCCCAGGGTGAATGCCGCATCACACACACACATATTATGACTAGATGATGTCACATCTGTGTACTTGTGTATTCATGTTTATTTCGAGATTACATAAGATCTTGAACATATATACCATACGTAATACATTTTGTTACTTATCATTATTGAATCATAACCTTCATGAACATTGAAATGTCCCAATTTTTCTGTGCACCATCAAAAATTTGTCATGGACCACCATTGGTTCATGGTCCACTGGTTGGCAACCACTGGTCTGGACAACACAAAGCTGAATTAAATCTTATTTAGAGTGATTGGGATTGTGGAAAAGGAGGTGGGTGCTGGCAGGCAAGATTTTGCACATGCCCAAGTCACGTGTTTATTAAACAACATTTATGCATAATTTCTCAGATGCAGGACAATCGGCAACCTTATTTATTTACATAAGAAAAACTTGGGCAATCATGTGCCGCCTTACCTTCAGAAAACGGCAATGTTTACTTATTTTTTTTTTTAAACAGAAATGATTAAAATTGTACTTAAACATATGATAAAAGTGAATTTATACATTTTTTTGTTCTTGAGAATTTACACCCAAAATATTAAACACTATTTATTAGACTGTTTATTTACAAGAATAATTTTAAATATACAACATTCTAAAATCAAATACAATTAAAACTAATACAATGAAATATTATGCATTTACCAATTTATTTATAAAGAAATAAATATGAAAATAAATTTTTTATTCATAAATTTATAAACCTTTACTAAATTATTAAAATATATGAACCAAATATAAGGAAATCTTTACTACTGACGATTTCATAAAATTTGACTTGATTGCCAATGTTTTGCCAATGATTCCAATAAACGCTCTCATAAATAAAGTGTTTATTATTTTTGTTGTCAATTACCAAAGAAAATATATAAATTCACTTTCATGTTTAGGTTTTATTAAAATTCTAATCCATACTTTTTAAAAAAAAAAGGAGTGAAGGTAATTAAAATAATAGCAGTGTTAAGGGAAAGTCCATCCCTTTGACGCCCCAATGTTTTGGAGACGAGAAAATCCAAATTTACCAAAACTTGTTTATAAAAATTGGATACTTGTTTTTGAATTCCCCAATAAGAAATGTTAAATTTATTTCTTGTCATATAATTAAAAAAATAGAATGTGACTTTGTCACAAAGTATGTTTATTCTCTCTCCGGCATTAAGAATATATGGTGGTGGGGAGGTCGGGTTTTCTTCCCCTTCCTGGAGAGGAACTAAAACGAACCCTGCTGACCTTAAAAACTGATCGACTGTCTACTTACATTATTTGGACTGTTATCCTCATCTTCATTGCCATATTCGCAACATTTCAGCCGTTGTACGCTCCTGCCTTCTTCAGGTGATTGGAATTTTGAACCAAACCTTTTATTTCGTCGAGCAGGGTAGATTGTTCTAGTTCCATGTGCCATGCCTCTTCTGGATGTCTCGGTTATTTCCCTTTGACTCAACTCTCCAAGTTTGTTTCACCACTGCTGTGGCCTGATATTGAACTCACAACTCTTTGGGTCTAGTCACTGGATCTCACCGATGTCTTAGTGTCAGAAGAGGCATGGCACGTGGAACTAGAACAATTCAATTTAAGCTTGAAGTAGAATATTGCCATCCAGTGGTAATATCTATCTGCACATTACCTTCTATGTATGACTTGGTTAAGGACCTTTCACCTCCACTCCGTTCTTATTTCCTCTCCCTTTCACCTCCCTCCACTCTCCCCCCCCACTTTTACCTCCCTCGCCCACCCCCACCATTTTCTCCTCTCCTACATTTTCACTTGTGAGCTGTCTCCATTTATTCAACTTTTATCATTTATGCTTTTAGCCATTTTGTTTATTTTAAATTCCTTTTCTTTTTCTTATTTTGTAGATTATCATGAACTTCTACAATGAAACATTTTCAGAACGTAATAATGAGGTACCATCAGCTAATTTTATTCGACTTCAGTGGTCCTTAACTGTTTCTCTCTTCGTTGCCACTGGCATGATAGGATCATTTGTATCAGGTTTGATAGCAGACAGAATTGGAAGGTAAGTTTCAATCCCTTAAGGGATTTTTTTTTTCAAAAATTGTTTCAGTTTGGGACTCCTTTTTTATTTTTTTATTTTTTAATTTCAAGTACAGGTCAGTACCATTAAGCCACACCCACCAAAAACCACAATGTCACTTAAGCCATGCATGCATGATGGGCACCAAAATAAATAACCCATTGAGGTTGATATGCCGTAAAACAGACCAAACCAATATATACTAAGATAGATAGATAGATAGATAGATATGAAGAGACCAAGCAAGACAGATAGACATGAAGAGACCAAAGATAGAAAAATATTACCATCAATAAAAATCTTGTTGGCATTAAATAACCCATTGAGGTTGATATGCTGTAAAACAAACCAAACCAAAGAATGGTCTGTAATGTTATAATTCCTGGCTGGATGACTTCAGTCACTTTCTCACCAACATGACATGGCTTCCCTCTGTCTTTCCTACATTTTCATAGCAGTTGTTCTAATGAGCTTTCCTCCTTAGTATCTCAACTGTATGAATTTAAGCATACTACTAGATTACCTATTATGTCTCATCATTTTACTTTCAAAATAGCCAGATGAAAGTGTAAGTCCTATTCTGATAGTTTCTTTTCTTGCACTTCTTCCCTGTGGAATTCTCTTTCGGTTTCTTGAGTCCTTGCTACCTGCAATCTTCAAAAATTTAAATTCAACATCAGTTGCCCTCTTCCTGAATCCTGTTCTTCTATTGTCCTTTCTCTTCACCAAAAGCTTCTATTTTTCTTTCACACTCAGTAACCCCTTGTGTCTTTGTGGCTTTATCACCTTGCTTGGGGTGAAATGATTAAAAAAGATGAATAGCAGTAACTAAGGCTACTCACTTTATCATATTAACATGATGAGCAAATTATTTTTTCCTTGTCCCAGAAACTAGCTGAGTGTCAGTCTGGTAAAATGGCGTCTGATATGAAAGTGCATATGCAAGAGAGGTGTGTCACTTAACTAATCTATACAGAAAGAAATGAGTACATTAATCATTGATGCTTGCTGAACAATTACAGAAACTAAAAAGTGGATGTGTGTACAGTAAGGCGGTGGGTAATGCATTCCAGCAATGGTGGTGGCGATATATGTAACTGACTATGTTCTGAGCAGGTAAAAAAAGAAGAGTGAATGCAAAATGTATAAGCAATGAGGAAGTAAGGTTTTGTAGGTGAAATCTTATTCTGTCCAATGGTGTTACTCAGCTCCTTGATTCTGTGTGAATAAATAGACATTACTTTTGAGGCATCATTTTGTTGTGTATATCAGTGTTTCTCAAACTATCTAATATAGCGGACTGGCAATATTTCTTTTTTATTTTTTTTTTTAATATGTCATGTACTTGTAATATTTCATGGTAATATTAATTTATACCGGAAATGATATATTTAATAAAGGTTAACTATTTTTTATCTTCCATTTATTTTGCAAAAAATAATTCAATATCAAAAGATAAACAGTAATAAAAAAAAAAAATAAGCTTCAAATAATTCCTTAACATTGCCTGGACACTGGCTGCGTACCAGTAGCTGATGTTTCACATATGGACACTGGTCCGCAGACCACCACTTTGAGTAGCACTGGTGTTTATAATATAAGAAAAGCAGTCATAAAGTCAGATGCACACACACACACACACACACAACATTAGCTGTCCTATTTTCTTATTAAATATTATTGTTAATATCTTGTACGTTATTTGTAAATTAAAATTTTTCATAGTTATTTATAGATATAAAAGAGTATGCAGTTCAGTACTATTAGTAGTTTCAGGCATCTGCTTGGACTCTTGATACATCTCCCTGAGAACAGGAAGCTTTTGCACTATTGATTAGTTCAGCACTTCTCAAACGATCTGATATGGCAGACTGGATTTTTTCTCAATGTATCACGTACCTTCGTAATTTCATGGTATTATTAATTTACACCGAAAACGATATATACAATGAATATAATAAAAGTTGAGTATTTCTTTATCTTCTGATTATTTTGCAAAAGATAATTCAGTATCAAAACATAATAAATAAAAAAATAAAAAAATAAGCAGTTTAACACAAAAACAAAAATTGTATAATGCTGAAACAAACGTGTTTTGAACAGGAATAAAACACATTTGATCGCATAATCTTTTTTTGCAGTTGATAATTAATAAACACTTATCAACATTCACATAATTTAATATTGTTATAATTATATTGTAGCTAAATAATCTTTTTTTAAAAAAAATACCAAATTAAATAATTTATTTCAGATAGCACCAAATATTTTAAGTTTCGGTAAAAGTTGTACTGATTGTACTAAAACCTTCATTTGAAAGCAAAAAGTACCAAGTTTGGTACGAAAGTACAAATTCTGACGGCCATGGCTCTGGTGGTTTACCGTTTGGCTGGCATCTATCAGTTCTTTAAATGATCCCTTAACATGGCCTGGACACTGGCCACGTACTGGTAGCTGATGGTTCGCATACCAGCAACGGTTCGTGGACCACCACTTTAAGTAGCACTAGTGTATATAAGAAAACACTCACAATATTAACTGTCTACATTTGCCAGTGTAATATATAAATATTTTCATGACTATTGTTCTAATGAGCTCTTTATTTATTTAGCATTAACACCTTGCTTGGGGGCCAAAAATTAATCTGTTAAAAGGTTAATCTTTTCTTAATCCCATTTCTGTTTGTTATACATAACCGGATTCTTTTGTCACATTTTTTTTCACTGTAAGCTCCTGGGGTAAATGGATGCAAGTTCAAACACATCCAAAGCTACCCTGTTCCAAATATCTATAGTCTCTGACCTTTTGACCTTACACAGTGACCCATTTAAATTTTAAATATTTTTTTTCTTTTATCTAAAATATAACCATACAGTTTTTAAAATATAATAAATCTTTTTCATCCACCTCCATACACAACACAAAAGATTTATCTACCAGGTCTTTACAAGAGTTGGTCCTGGGTATGACAATAAACTATGCCTGCATCCTGGGTAAAATGATAAACTACATCCAATAGCAAGGCATTTGATTAGGAGGTTTTAAGGACCGTGGAAACACCTCTTAATTACTGGTGTTCCCAGGTCCACTTTGATTCAAGTTGCTAACACCTGTCAGGGTCCCAGGTACAGGCAAATAGTTAATTCCCCAAAAGGGGTCAAAACACTATGAAAGTGTAAAAATAGGTTTTAATACCAGCAATGCTTTTTTGGAAAAATTACCAGCAGTATATTTTTGAAAAAGAAAAAAAAACAAAACAAACCAATATATACTGATAGATAGATAGATAGATATGAAGAGACCAAGCAAGACAGATAGACATTAAGAAACCAAAGATAGATAGATAAAAAATATTACCATCAATAAAAATCTTGTCGCCATTAAATAACCAATTGAGGTTGATATGCCATAAAACAAACTAAACCAAACCAGATTTACAAGAGTTGGTTTATCTAGTTAATTAATGTTTGTAAAAATGCCATAGACTACACCAGTACTTGAATTTAGTTTAAATCTATAATACAACACACGTGTGTGTGTGTATATATATATATATATATATATATATATATATATATATATGATAGACTCTTCCATCGATTTCGACATATGATTAAGTTTTTATGTGACACTTCAGTCCTGCTAGCAACCTATATACAAGTCCACATATTGTGCAATGGCGAGGATCTCAGGACATAGCAACAGGAATATTTGCTGATGCTTTTGACTGTTGTTTTTTTTTTTTTGTCACTTAGCCAGACGATACAACTAATTTCAAAATCTCAGATACCATTTTCGCACAAATATCTCCAATTTTTGTCCAGGGCAACTCATTCAATATTAGTGTAAAGCACATTGACAACTGATAGGTTACTCTTTAGTTTGTCTTTATATCTGAGCCACAGTCCTCCAACACTCCTCTGTCATGCTAGCTATTCGTAGGTATTCTGTCTGTCTATTCATAGACAGACTGTTTCACTGTATCACAGCTCATCAGTGTGGCTAGACGTCCAGTTGTCTCTAGCTAGGTTTGAATTTAAGGATAGTATTTTTTGGTTATTGAAATTTATTTCGTATACACCAATCCTATACTGGGATATATATATATATATATATATATATATATATATATATATATATATATATATACACAAATCTATACGAGGAGATTATATATATATATATATATATATATATATATATATATATAAAACCAATCCTATACTAGGAGATATATATAATCTCCTATTGTCTTCAACATATGAGGGTCCAACAATCCAGCCCCTAGAACACGAGTGTCAGACTACCCACACATATTCAATTATGGTGGTAGGGGTTTTTGCAGATACACACACACTTTTTGGCACAACTGAATAGCGAGAACTGGTGCTCATAGTGTGCCACCAGGTTCCCAAATGACCCTCCACAGATTTTGAATGAATTCAAAACCTGCGGAGGGTCATTTAGAGAGTTGTCCTTCTCCTCAATTGGTTTGCCAACCAAGGCTAGTCTCTGCTGTTATGTAAACCACAGCTGGGGGAAAGGGAAGAGATGGATTCATGAATTTCCCAAGGTTATTTTTTCATAGGTGAACATAACAAAATCAATTAGAATTTGAACTTGGCTCTTGCTTTCTCATTCACAACTGCCGTCCATTGCAGCAATCCTTCTATTATGCATGTTTTGTTAAATATGATAAGCAAGCTATATTTTTGTAATTTCTTTTATTCAATTTTTCTTTTTTTTGTGGTTGGGTTTGGGATAAGTATGGGGGGGAAATTGTCTCTAGCGTTTAATTTACGCAAGTGTTTTCAGTGAACCCTTCCTATTTTAGGTGCCATGCATGATGCACCCTTGGGCAATCGAGTCTCTTTTCGATTCATGATTGACTCATATGAGATTCTATTGAACATATAGTGGGTTATTAATTTCCTAATGTCATTAAGTACTAAAGTGATCACCCCAGAATTATTACATATTAATATCCATTCTTAGGTGCCATGCATGATGCACCTTTGGGCGAGCAAGTCTCTTTTTAGTTCAGGAGAAGAATAGTCGGCCATTACTTTGTGGTAAACTGGTTGCCAACTAACGTTGTAAGACCCAATATGTCCTGTTATTTAATCCATAGCTAGGGGGAGAAAAAGATGGATTTATGCTTTTCCTTGTGCATAAATGACTTGACTGAATTTAGGAGTTTGATTTATTTGTCTTTGTATGCTTTTATTTTGTGTGTATGTGTTTTTGGGGGGAGGATTGCAATTTTGTAGGGGTTTCCTTTTGTTTCCTGGTTTGGGGTTTTTGTTTCATGTTTTTGGGGGTGGTTGTTTCATGTTTTTGGGGGTTTGCTTCATGTTTTTGTTTCATGTTTTGGTTGTTTTTTTTTTTTTTTTGTTTTTTTTGCTTCATTTTTTGCTTTGTGTTTTTTGTGTTTTTTCTTATCTCATCCCTGTTGTCTTTTATCTGAAGTTGGTTCATTTAAAGATTTTAATATTTCAATGTTCTATTACATCATCAGATTTCTTTGAATTATTAAATGAAACACAAATGCATCAATAGAAACCATACTTATTTCTTTTCCTTTTTTTTTTTTCTTTTCCCCATTTTCAGGAAAAAAGGAATGATCTACATCACGTTTATAATGTTTATAGCTGGCTTGTTTGGTGGAATCCCCAAAATTGCAAAATCTCCTGAATGCTTGATGATTTCCAGAGCACTTGTCGGACTGCACAGTGGTAAGCAAAGAAACTCATCTTTTGTAACTTACTAATAAATCTGACTCATTAGTCCATAAATCAGGGAGCATAGGTGAATTCCTATGGTATTTGAAGAGAAGTGAATATAACAAACCCAACAGGAATTGAAACCCAGCTCTCTGATTAACAATTTTAAGCCATTATCCATTGCACCATCCACACATCTAAGCTTACATCACCTAGTATTTCTAAGCTACTCATCTAGGTAATGACCAGGCTCAACATTGCTTAACTTTAACTTTGGTGATTGTATGGGAAATGGTGTTCCAGAGTAAACCACACACACACACACACATATATATATATATATATATATATATATATATATATATATATATATATATATATATATATATATATATATATATATAAAAAAAAAAATGTGTGTGTTATAATAATATCCCAAACAAAAAGTGAAATTGATAACACAAAAAGTAATTTTTTTTTTTTTTTTTTTTTTTTTTTACGTCTTGTTTTACCGGAGAAAGCACATGCTCTCTTTAGCTTCTTCAGTATAACTAAAAGACAAAATTTTCTGTGATGAAAATGTCTTGGGATCTCTGAGGATAAGTGGGTATCATAAGTCACATTAATTACCCTAGTTTATCACTTCCTGACTTGAGACTTGAAGAGAGTTTGTTTTATCCATGTCTGTATTAGAGCCATTTGGTATTGTAGGATTTTAAATCGGGTACTTCTTTAAACATATATGTACAAAACCAAACAGCTTTAAGAAATGGTAGGAGTAGAGAGTATTTTGCGTGTAAGTCAATATAACAAATCCAATGTGAATTAGATCTCGGCACGCTGATTAACAATTCCAAGCCATGATCCACTACATAACCCACACACAGCACCTGGTATTCTCCAGCAGTTACTCATCTGAGTACTAACCAAGCTTGATGTTGCTTAACTTCAGTGATTGTACAGGAACTGGTGTTCCTCCATGATATATCCTTTTGTGTTCATATTATCTTTCTATACATTTTTACCTCAATAACTTTATCCCAGATAGGACCATAAACTATGTCCAACAGCAAGGCCTCTGATCAGGAGGTTTTGAGGAGCGTGGAACCACCTCTTAATTGCTGGTGTTCCCAGGGTGGTATCACCTGTTAGGGTTTCAGCTATGGGCAAATAGTTAATCCCGAAACTGGGGTCAAAACAC
Source organism: Acanthosepion pharaonis (assembly GCA_903632075.3). Classification (NCBI taxonomy): domain Eukaryota; kingdom Metazoa; phylum Mollusca; class Cephalopoda; order Sepiida; family Sepiidae; genus Acanthosepion; species Acanthosepion pharaonis. The sequence goes on along the minus strand of CAHIKZ030002288.1, from coordinate 197,096 downwards.
TATGAAAGTGTAAAAAAAGTTTACAGTACCAGCAATACATTTAGGTAAGAAATTATTACCATCAATGAATTTTTGAAGGAAAAAAAAATATTACCAGCAATAGATTTTTGGAAAAAAATATTACCAGTAATAAAAATCTTATTGGCATTAAATAACCCATTGAGGTTGATTTGCCGTAAAACAAACCAAACCAAACCCAATCTTAATAAGTTAGTCTTTTAATTCAAACTGAATGTTTTTTTAAGTTGAAATTATGGTCAAACTTATCAGGATGAATGACTCAAGGTAGTGTAATGGCTAGCAAGCTTGTCTCACTAGAACAATTATGACTGAGTAGTGAGTTTGATCCTCACTGGGTGCTCCATACTTCCGGCCTTGTGCCACATCTAAGCAGCACTTAGAAAATCACTCTCTGGATGAATGACTAATACATTTGAGCATGTAGTACTGTAAAAGATTTCTTTCTTGCATATCTTCCTTTCACAGATGACTGTTATAAAGTCAGTGTTACTTTAATCAGAAAAGGGTTTTAATATATACTGTTATCCCAGTGGATGACAGACGGGATGCAACTAGTCCACTGTGTCACTGAATGAAAAATAGATTTTATATATAAAGCAAACCAGTGATATTTCAGTAGTCAACAGAACTTGTTTTGTTTTTTTTAGTTTTTTTTCTTTCCTAAAACTTGTTTTTCCACTCGAGGTCAGCTGGTCCTATTTTGATAGCTTTGAGAACATGTACTTATTTTCATTCAGAATTTCTCGTACTATGCAAAAGAAAAATGTTTTCCTTTGCATAGTATGATAAATATTTCCTTTTCTATAAAACGAGAAATTTTGAATGCAACTTGAAGGTAAGAAAGGTGAAGTCATATTATATACAAGTATACATTTCAGAAATTTTTCTCTTAGCTTAAAAATTTTGTCACTCGAAGCAGCAAGATTACACATACCCTCAATTAGTACAATAGATAATAAAATACAAAGTAGGCAGGTGTTAATAACAATTCTTTACAAAAGGTGTATTGTTATGTCGGCCATATTCATTTCTCTCCTCATTCTTAATTAAAGACTATATTTTTTTAATATTTTCATAGTTTATTAGTATATAGAAGTATAATAAAGTCATATCGAATGCAACGGTAAGATAGATTAATTAACACCTTGAAATGTATTACCAGGTGTGTCTAATTAGCACCTTTCCCTAAAAATTTGAAACCATATTTAAAAGAAACATGCAATGGTTAAACATTTGACTCATTTCTTTTCTTTAATATTGGGAAAAATTAAATATTTTAGTGAAATATACGTACAGCATTTAGATTTTAATGAATAATATGGAACAACTTTTCAAAAAAACAAGGATGGCTCTACTACATGATCGTATACTCGAGGATGTAATTTGTATTTACTCAACCCCCCACGAGGTCAGGTTGTGACACAAGGTCGGTTTAATATGGGGATCCTGAGCGCGTACACCCGGGCAAGGAACAAAAATTCCCCAAGCCTCCACAACCGTCGGTTGCGCTGGCCTCGGTGCATGCACCAATCCTTCTCTCTAGTGCAATGAGAAGGTGCGGCTTCGGACAGCTGTTCCCCAGCACCAGGCACCTCTCAGTATAATTTTCCTCAGTTGCAACTCTGTCCTTTGACGGAGTCGCCCCTGAGTGCACTCTACCCAAAAACAGACACACAACTGAGAAATAAATAGATGTGAAATTACTCAAAAAATGTAATTAATCCAAGGATGCAATTTATTCCATGTTTTTAGCTTCATAAACACCCAGTTATATTATACCGAAGTCGTATTACACATGGGGAGATAGGATAAATTAGTTCATTTTTGTATATTAAAAGATAAACAACTATTCGAATGCATAAAATTATATCATTTAATGTAAATCAATGTGAAGAGAATTTTATCAGTAAAGCTTTCAGTAGATATCAAGCAATAATTATTTTTAAAAAACAAAAGTTGATTGGTAATTTAAGGCCAACTTAAAGTTTCTTGATTTTGTTGTTTTTTTTTTTTTCTTTTTAGTGTTCTAACATGAAATATATTATCTGACCATAGCTCAATTAGGACCCATTTATGCACACACAGAAACCTGTGGAACTGTAGTCAATCCCTCCACCCCATGTGGTGCACCTACACCTTAGTTTTGGTGTCAAGTTTGCAGGTCCCGCTGGATTGTGCCAGATTCATTTTTCCTGCTAGTATATTAAGGAAGCCAGGTAGAGTATCGACTTGGAGTTACTTTTGGCTGCCTAATGAAGGAGCACATGACCTAACACCTGCATCCATTTTTTTCAAGCATTGGAAAGATTTATAATGCACACAGTTATATGAAAACCAGGGAGGAATTGAGGATGCTGTTCAATTAAGAGCTCCCCGGAGCTACACACTCACACTGGCAAAAAGAAATCATAACAGTGGATGGCATTTGCCCCAGAACTGGCTTTAAAAACCATTAAATCAAATCTTCAGAATTTTAACCTGTTCAAGTCTAGAGTTAACTGTTATCTTCCCCTTTTATCTATATAAACTACTCCTTAATGTAACCCTCTGCTTTGAGTGGCTCCTGGACATTGTACAGGGTGAACCTTACTGGAGTCGGGGGGGGGGGAATTAACTTTCTTGAATTGTTCATTTTACCAAAAATCAAGTTAGAAAATTCAAGGGAGATAACTGAATAGTGCTTTTGTAAATAATGTATCATTTTAAACTTTTACTGTTAGTTTATGATAATGAATACTTTTTGCTCCATAAATTCATCACTGAAGTCTTCATTCGCATTAAAATGTTGTTTAATATTTGGGTTTTTTAAAAACAAGTTGAAAATGATGATAAACAAAACCATTTAGATATTTGTACAATCCAAAATACTACTGGGCATATTTTTTTTTTTTTTTTTTTTGAAGCTGTGGAAAATAAGTTATTTTAAAACACAGTGTCATTCATGGCTAAAACAACCAATGCATGATTGGCATGGGTTTTTGACAACAACCACAGTAGTAGAATACTATACTAGTTCAAAATACTATTTGCTTATGTTGAATAGGGATTACGTAATTAAATTTGGAAATTGGATGTAGTTTATTTCTCCTGGCTAAAAACTTTTCTTAGGCCACTGTAGATATAAACTGGCTTAGATAGCTGCATAGAGGTGAACGGGCTTAGATAGCTAATATAAATATATTTTTAAAAAAAATACTTACATACCAAATGATGTAAATAGTTACAATATCTCATGTCAGAAATATTAAATTATATTTAAATTGGAATTGGCTAAAACTACTTTTCTTTCTCATCTGCTTTTCACTGGATTTTTTTTTTTTTTTTTTTTTCTAAAAAAGTTAATTTTTTTGTGTTCCAGGTATTAACATTGGCTTGGCTTCCCTTTATCTTGCGGAAATCTCTCCTAAAAGTATCCGTGGGGCTGTGGGGACATGCCATCAGCTAGCAATCACCATCGGAATCCTTTTAGCACAAATTATGGGCATTAAAGAAATGTTAGGTAAGTATTAACCTTTTTTCTCTTTCGCAGCTCTCCACAATTTCCTATCTTTACCCCTCTTACCAATATTTTCTTTACTATCTTAGCCATTCTCTGGGTAAGACAATAAGCTACGTCCAACAACAAGGCCTCTGATCAGGAGGTTTTGAGGAGCATGGAACCGCCTCTTAATTGCTGGTCTTCCCAGGTCCACCCTGACCTGGGGTGGTAGCACCTGTTAGGGTTTCAGCTATGGGCAAATAGTTAACACCCAAACTTGTGTAAAAATAGGTTTTAATACCAGAAATACTTTGTAATAAAAAAAATTATTACCAGCAATAATTTTTGAAGGAAAAATTACCAGCAATACTTTAAAAGAAAATACCAGCAATACAAACAGTTATACATTCTTTAAAAATGGTTTTAACGATGGTTGACTTTGGTGCTTACTGGCTAAGGCTCTTACTCTAGGTTCATTTGATAGCTTATCTCAATGTTTTCAATACCATGACTGACTTTGGTGCTTACCAGCTAAGGCTCTTACTCTAGGTTCATTTGATAGCTTATCTCAATGTTTTCAATACCATGACTGACTTTGGTGCTTACCAGCTAAGGCTCTTACCCTAGGTTTCATGCTGCTTAAAAGTAATCATAAATCTCCTTGTTTTATAATTTCACACTCGGTAACCCCTTGTCTTAGTGACTTTATTTCCTTGCTTGGAGTGAAATGATAAAAACAACTATAAGATATAAAAATAATTGGTGGCAATTTATTCCCCCTAAGGATGAAATCATTAGATTTAAAATTCTGGGGTATTTATGATCATCATCATTATCTAGCTATCTATTTTTTATTTATTTGGTTGAGCTTGGATATTCATGAGTCTATCATACCAACCATCTGGGTCCTGTATCGGGGTCAAAAGGTCATTAAGGGTGGCATCCTGTATCATTACATAGCTCCTCAATATAGGTGTTTTGCTGGGTGACCAACCTCTCTGGCACTGTGGCTAGATGTTCAGAGCAATAGAGCATTCATAAATTCTTGTTTTGGTTGCCAGTGCCATCCTACAAAGTGCATCATCCATTCACATAAGAGATGTTAACTATAGCTCTCAGCATCCAGGTGTAGGTTCCATCAAGCTTAGACTCTAGGGTTTCTGATTATAGAAATATCAGAAATGGGTCCATACAGCTGTGATTTAGTTGGATGTCATCTCCAAGAGATGTTAGCTATAACTCTGAGTGCCAGTGTACATTCCATCAAGCTTGGACTGAATGGTTTAGTTAGTTGCACCATACCTTAAAACCGAATCTACAGTGGCATGAAAGAATTTCCACTTGAGGTTGTCTGGTAGATCAGATTTCCAGATTGCATTCATTTTATTCAAATCGATTCAGGTTTTAGCTATGCAAATTTTCGCATCCTTTTCAGTAGAATTTATTTTGCTTTCTAAGTACGTAAAAGATTCAACAGATTTTACTGATTTGTGTTGAGCCTTGCTGGTTGAAGCTTCTAAATTCAGTTTTAGAGGCATTGACATTCACCATCCAAGTGTAGGTTCCATCAAACTTAGACCCCAGGATTTTAGTTAATGTCCAAGCAGTGGCACCATACATTAAAACCATCTGTCTCTACAGTGGCTCAAAAGAATCTTTGCTTGAGGTTGTCTGGTAAATCAGATTTCTAGATTAATTATATTTTATTCAAGGCAGCCCTGACTTTTAGCTATGCAAATTTTCAGATCCTTTTCAGCCAAATTTATTTTGCTTCCTAGCTATGTAAAAGATCCGACAAATTCTATTGATTATCCTGCAAGAGTATATATTGTACCTTGCTGGTTGAAGCTTATGAATTCAGTTTTAGAAGCATTGACATAGTGCCCACATCATTGGCAGCATTTTCTAGATGCTGTAGCAGAGCTGTGGCATTGGTAATGGTGTCTGCAGTGACAGTTAGGTCAACTGCATAGTTAATATCGGTCAACTTTTTTGCAGGATATCTACTTGAGTGTCTTGGTGATAAAGCAAGTATTAATTACAGATTAATGCCCGCATTTAGGTATTACATTTGTGGGCATTAACCTGTAATTAATACTTTTATTTTTTTCTCTTTATAAAAAAACTTATAATTAATATTTACATCAGGTCACTTGACAAATGCTGTTGGTAATATGTAACCCTAACCCTACCTCCTGCATAGTCCGGTTGTTGTGGTTTCTCCCCCAGACTCTTTTTAGTGATGAATGTAGTTTTAAATTTAATTCAACTGAATTAAAAAGTGGGCCTGTCAAAAGATGGCTGAATTTTCTTGTAGAGTCAGTGGCCATCAAGCACAATTGGGTCGATTGGACACCATAGCTATGTATGCAGCCAGTTCAATGAGTAACATTTGGGGAAATATTTCCTAGACTGGTCAACAGCCAGGATGGAGGGTTTTCCCAATGGAATCAATAGCCACTTTTCTGTGACTAAGGCAAGCCCTCAAATGAAAGGGCATTGGTTGTGATTTGACTTTGAGAAGGATGGGCTCCGTCAGGTCTACTTTTTCAAGACAAGCTATGTATGAGTGAATACCCACACCGGCTTTCAATGAAGATATAGAAAGGGAACTGCCCAGGTACTCAGCTTCACCTACATCTCAGCTTCATCCAAAGAATACCCAAATTTTACTTTAATTTTTATAATTGATACTGAACAATTTAAATGGTAATTAATAAGATTAATAAATGATGTTCTTTGGGTTTTTTTTTTTTTTTAAATCTTGCTTTCAAAACTGATATATCTTTCCATTTTTTTTGTTTCTTTCTCTCCCCAACAGGAACACCAGAATTGTGGCCAGTTTTGTTTGCTTTTAATGCTTTTCCTTCGTTAGTGTGTTTAATTTTCATGCCATTTTGTCCTGAATCACCAAGATACTTAGCTGTCAAACTGAAAAAAGTGGAACATGCTGAAGAAGGTGAGAAAGCCATTTACACTTTTCTTTCTTTAATATGATTACCTATCTATTAAGTTCCCTATTGTCTATGATCTACTACTGATTTTCTGTATGCACACACACACACACACAAACAAACAGTTATAATTTCCAAATAAATGATTATATTTGCTATACTCTGTATTGAGCACTCTTTTAAGAATAGTATTTGTTGGTTATTGGAATTTATTCTGTATACACCAATCCTATACTTGGAGATATATATATATATATATATATATATATATATATATATATATATATATATATATAAAATACTAATATTAATACTCGGTTGGTAAAAAACCTTGGGTAGCATGACTTGCAAGCATATCAAAACAAATTGGTACCCGAGGAAAAAATTGGAAAAAAAAAAAAAAGATGAAACAAATCGTCTAGTGCCTTAAATTTTTAGTCCAAAGAAAAAGCCCTAAACGAGTAATAAAGCTAAAATGTAGAGTGCTCAATACACTAAGTTGAGCTGGGATAAATAAAATAAATCCTAAACACACATATATATATATATATATATATATATATATGGTCTGACTGTTATTTGGAAATCCAAATGAGACTTCATCACTACTGAGAACATGTCATGATTATAGGACGAGGTACACTAGTGGTGGTTAGAAAAATGTTTAACTTTGGGGCTGATGCAAATCTATTGATGCACCTCTGTGCAAATTATCCCATATTCGTATATGTTAATTCTTTATTGTCCTCTGACCCATTCTACCAATATTGTGCGCATCACATTGGCATTTAAAACATTTAAGACATAACTTTTGATCTTCTTTTGACAGCTCTGAAGAAATTCAGAGGTACGTCCGATGTTTCTGAAGAATTAGAAGAAATGAACTTGGAGGCATCCAAACTTCCAGAGGCTCCTTTCAAAGTCAAAGAACTCCTCACTTCACGAGTGCACCGTCTTCCTGTAATTATTGCCTGTCTCATGATGGTTTTTCAGCAATGGTCTGGAATTAATGCCGTAAGTGTCCAAAGTTTTGGATTTTCATTTTTATGCACACACACATGCACATATATTACTTGAAAAGTTCCAATACAAAACCAAGCAGATGTGTGCTTTTGAGAAAAATATCTGGACGAGGAAGTGTGCTTTGCTTAAAAGAAAAAATTAGGGCCTTGCTGAACTGTGACACTCTCTGTATCTGAGCAGTAAAGGATACCTGACCAAATGGTGGTTTCTTCTATAAAGGGGGATGTATGTTCAATTTCTGCTGTAGAGCACATTTTCTTTATGAAGATTTGTTGAATACCCAGGCCAGTTGATGTAATACTGTCTACACTGTTTAAAATAAAAATTGGATGTATCCGCTATAACATTTGAAGTAATAGAAATGTTAGATTAAAAATTAATCCATTAATTTTTTTTAATATATATATAAAAAACAAACTAGATAATAAGCATATAATATTACCTACTAATTCATTAACTTCTGCTATTTAAAACAATATATCCAGTTTTAAATATTATCAAAATAATTACAACCATATCTAAAACTATTATGGATATAGCAGAACCAAACATGTCCATAATAGCAATAATTTGGAAGCAGGCATATGTAAAATAACCTGTCAAGGCTGTTCTTTACAATATATTGGTGAAACTTTCAGAAATTTAAAAAAAGATTTATGAACATAAGATCTCTTACATAAGTTGATCCAATACATTTGATATAAACAGAGATAAATCCAATCACATCTTTGATCGTGAAAATGCTATAATTATTAAAATAACTTAGACAAATGTTCTTCAGAGTGCAATTATCAATTCTTACCAAAATGTTAACTTACACCCTTTTTTACCCAAATATCTCCTTTCTTAAAGGAAATACTTCTTTCCCAAGCCAACATATATGACCATAAAAATTTTTAAAAATTAAAATGACTTTATCTTGCTTGGGGTGAATTGATTTAAAAAAAGAAAAAAAAAAAGGCAGTCTAAATATTGTTAAGAGTTTAAGCTAGATACATATATGGATACATATACACAGATACAGCCAAATGCCTTTAATTATAGTCAACTGGACAAGCATCTTAACCATTACCCAATATCAAGAATTGAATGTAGAATAGGCTATGCCAGAGTTAGTTTATCCCCACACCACAAATTACTACAAAAACCGAAACAGTAGCCTAAAAACTAATCATGTTTTAAACTGCTTTGCAAGATGGAGATTTTCCTATGGATGTCATGCATGGTACCAAACCTGTTCAGAAATATCTAAGTTATCAGCTGTATACAACTGCTTTCTAACATTAATGATTAAAAATGGCTTTAAGTGAATGAAGCTTATGGATCCTGTTGAAGACCATCCTTCTTCAAACATTGATGCTACAGAATCACAAAGAACTGTACCAAATAATGGAAACCACAACACTTGGATACATTCAACTGCGGCAACAGCTAAAATGGATAGCACATGTAACTTAAACAGAAAATGATGTAATCAAAATGTTGACGTTTCACACTACTTCAAGCAAAATGTTAGTAAGGAAATTCCAATCAGCTACTGGAATTGAGAATCCTGTTTTCCTGAAAAATTCTTTTAAGAGAAAGATTTTAATTTTTAAAACTAAAACTTTTAACTGACATTAGTACTGACTACTCAGTGAATGCCAAATGTTTCCTTATAAGGAAATGGCCAATATTACATTCTTATGCTATCTTGTGGGTACCCTTGAATAGGAATTGAAGTTAAGTTTAATGTCATACAATAGTATAAGTTGATTTATTGATTTGAAAAAAAAAAAGAATAAAAGTATCAATTTCTTTTTCAAATTTATCTTTTATTTTTCTTTTGTTTCTAGGTGTTTTCATACTCAGATTTTATTTTTACCCAAGCTCAAGTGAAAGCAATCTACATCCCTTATGCCATTGTTGGGACCGGTTTTATTAATGTGATTGCAACTATCATTGTGGTAAGTGAAAACACATTAAATTATTATCCAAACTTTTGGGAGGATTAGCACAGAGATAAATGACATATCGCAATCATTAATAAATGGCATCAAGGTTTTAAGGATAAAGGGGGAAAATGACCCTTGAAGGGGTCAAGCTTGAATAATTCAGGAAAAGTGGCAGCAGGTGGGATGAACCAGATTTCGGAGTGGAACATGGGTGAAATAAAGATGATTCAACTCTTTGGAAGTGGCATGTCATGTACTAACTGCAGAAGTCTGAAATTATACAACTAAAGAATGCTGTGTGTGTATATGTAAAATATATATAAAGGTGAAATATGATGGGGGTGCTGAAAAATTCTCTGCCAACCAAAAATGAAAAAAAATAAATAACTGATGACTAATCATTTGGTCAGATTTTGAGAATTTTCAACACTTTATAGTTATTTCAGACTATTGTATAATGCTGGACAAATGTTTCCCCTCCCCCAACTCCTTCCATGACTCCTATGACTGATGGTCTCTACTAGTTAAGAAGTATATATTAATAAATATACATATGATGCATTGGTAGAACAGCAAAACTTTAATTTACATTTTGAATGTAAGTATATATATATATATATATATATATATATATATATATATATATATATATACACACACACACACCCAAAACCCAAGTATGGGATTGGTGTATACGGAATAAATTCCAATAACCAAAAAATACTATTCTTAAGAGTGCTCAATACAGAGTAGAGCAAATATAATTATTTATTCGAAACTTATAACATAAATATGTTATAAAATCACTACATAAATAATACCATCCACAAGCAATTTCTGACTTTTTTTTTTTTTTTTTTTCCATTTCATTTCAGGTACCTCTAATGGAGAAACTTGGACGCCGTCCCTTGCTGTTGTTCCCCATGGTGGTGATGATTTTGTCCATGCTTATACTGTCGATATTTTTAAATTTACAAGAAAATGTAGCTTATCAGGTACATAAAATGATGTGGTTTTTTATATATATATATATATATATATAATTTTATAATTATTTTTTTAAAAATGATTCCTTTGCTGCATAAGAGTTCTCATGTTTCAAAAACGAGAGCCAAAACCCTCAATATAGTTATTAAAATTAAATTGAATTAAAGTATCAAGCCCTGTTTCATCCTCAAGCGAAAATTTAGGAATAACCAATCTTAAAATTTACGCATCTTTATAAGCATGTTCATTCGCAAAATTAATTACTATGGAAATGGCTGGAGTGACCATTTTGGTAAGGGGTCTAAGAGATAATTTTTATCCACGTATCAGTCACCTTCAGAAAGAGGTCAAGCTTAGATAGGGTGGGGGACATCCATTTCAAAGCGAATGATGACATTCATGTGTGTACGTCGTCTGGTCAGTCAAAGTGAAAGATTACTTTTGGCACCATAATATGCCGTTAAGAGAATTTGGTTTCATTTTATTTATTTATTTATTTATCCTTTTATTTTTTTTCCTAAAGGGCTGTTTCGTACTTAATCGTGTCGCACTGAACTACAATTTGTTTTTTTGACAACTTCATAAAAGGTTTTTTCTCCTGTGATTGGATTAAGCTTTTAAACCTTTTATTAGACTATGAAATTTAATCTTTTTTTATGCTAATTATTTAATGCGAAAATTTGTCGGCAGAAAACCGTTAACTCATGTCTATTGTTTAATAAATTTTCATTATTTAGAAAATTAATAATGTGTAGTTTTTCATGTAGGCATAAAGGGCATGGGTCATCCCAAGTTTTACAAGTTCTAGTTTTGTTTATAATTTTCCATTTTACTTTTGGTGTTTTATTCATTTCTTTTAAATACCAAAAATATTTGGATAGAGATGTCTGATTTCTATTTATAATATTATTGAAGGAGCTTTTGTGTTGTCTCCATCTAATTTTAAATTTATTTTTCATTGAACCAATGTATATCCTATCAGTGTTAGGACTCTCAATGGATGCAATAGTGCATTAGTATACCACAGATTTTGTGTAGCATTTATTTTACAACAGGCAGTCTTCAGGGTTTCTACAATGACATAATTTTTCATTATTTTTGTCTAATTTTACCTTAGGATTTTTATTAATACTATTTTGGCATGCATGTTTTTTCCAGGATTTTATTATGTTTCTTTTTATGATTCTTTCTAGATTTTCAGTGCAATTATAACTTAACTTTAAGGTGTTTTTATTAAAGATCTTGCTAAGTCTGCTATTAGTAGGAAAGTGTTTTTCAATTAAAGCTAGGAACTTATGTCCTAGCTTAATACTAACCATTTGGTTGAACAGAGGGGTATACCAAATGATTTTCCTTTTCCTGTTTTTCTTCTGGTTAGTACTATTGTTTCTATAATTTATGTTAGCATTTTTCAGTGCTGTGTTATAAAAATTACTGTGTTGTTGGCTAATTTCTTTATTAGCAGAGTATATACTGATTCTTTCCCTATTGATGTGGATATATGCTTAATTATAGATGGAGGATGGTTTGACTTAGGGTGTACATACAAAGGATTAGTGTTAGGTTTTCTGTAAGGTAGGTATATGTTCATTAAGTCTAGAGTTACACCGAGGAAGTTTACCATTTTTAATTTAGTATTGACTGTAGTTTTTAAGTTTAGTTTTCTGAATTCACTATATATTATCTTTCTAATTTTATATCTTTTAAAATTTGGGGAGCTCCTCACTACCATGAGCTCATCATCCCTGTAAAGCCCGATGTCCTTAATGTCTAATTCACTGTGTGCAGTTAAATTGTATAGTATAAATAGACCAACAAGGTCAGAAGACTTTGCAGAGTCTAAAGATCCCATGGTGATGTCAAAATTGTCATTAGTGTTTTTAATCCTATATATATATATATATATATATAAAGAACAGTAAGATATATAATCTGGTGTTCTTATTGATATTTTTATTTTTACAAAACAGTGCTCAATGTAAATTTACAGAGCATAAATGTTATAAATTAACTGGTTTAAAATATGTTGTTTTTCGCTACACAGTAATAACCGTGTTTCAAAATTGGAAGCTAAAAACTTCAAATTTAATTTTGTATTTGTAATTAAATTAAAAACATTAGTTCCATTTCCTCCTCAAGTGAATTTTGGAGTAACTTATTTTTTAAATTGTTTTAAACGCACAAAAAAAAACAAAAAAAAAACATAATTCACTGTTTCCAAGGATACAGAGAAATCCAGTCATTCAGACAAGGGGTGGTAGTGTGTTCATTTTTATTATTTTTATTAACTTTTGTTGTATCAGTTATTAGTAACTGTGTCTCTGTGTGTGTCTCTCTCTCTGTCTGTGTGTTTGTCTCTCTCTCTGTCTCTCTCTCTCTCTCTCATCAATATATTTTTAAAAATTTGACATGTTTTAATTCTTCCAATTTCAACATTTAAATTATTTTAAATGCTAACAAATTTGAAAGTTAATATTTGATTTTTCAAGTTTTTTTTTATTTTTTACATTTAATTATTTTCATTTATGATATTTTAGTCACAACATGGCTGGATGGCAGTGTGCAGCATTATCGTCATGCACACCTACATTGTCGGATTTGCCCTTGGTCTTGGTAAGTTGCCCTTGTCATTTCCTTTTATTTGGTTAATGTCAACAGAAAGTTTATCTTTTGATATTCTCACAGAACAGATACTGTTAATTATAAGATAAAAAAAAAAAAACAAAAAAAAAACACATGTCTGGGCAATTCACTTCAAAAGTGAAATAATTTTCATTTTCTTTTTTCCTCCCTACATTTGAAGGTCAGCATCTCCATCAGAAATGATAAAAATCAAACAGAAATTAATATCAAAAAACAGACTGACTGTTTCTGCTATTTTTTTTTCTTTTTTTAATAGAATTTACCCCAAGCAAGGCAATTAAGCCACTAAAACACAAGAGGTTACTGGGTGTGAAATGAATAGAATACAAAACATTATGAAGGATCCAAAACAATAAAAGGGTAATCACAAAAACATTAGATAACAATTAACATTGCATTCAAGTTTTTGAAGACAAAGTTGGCTGGAAAGCATGGAGCCAGAAGGGATTTCCACAAGTCAGAAGTGCAAGAAAAGAAACTGTTAGCATAGACCTTATGGGTACATCTAACTAATTCATCTGTAAATTGATGATGTTGTTGTCATGGAAGGATCATAGGAGGATAGTCTTCAGATTTCGCCCTTTGCCTGTATCCTGTTTGTGTTTTGTTTTTTTAGGATCACATGACATCCTCTTTTTTTTTTTTAGGTTAAGCAGCCTTCTTCAATAGCAAGGTAAACTGAGACTACTGTTGGAAAATTAAAGAAAATCGTTAAATAAAATAATGAGAAATTAAAAAAAAAAAAAAGGAAAAGAAATGTATTTTCCCATGATGCTAAAAGTATAGGAAAATGATTACCCCACTTGGTTTATTCAAATGTTAATTGGCATTGTTGAAGTCTATAAAAAAAATGCACACATTTCCTCACTCACCTATTTTCTCCAAGATGTAAAACCAGGTGGTAATTATGTTCCCACTAGAGAACATTAGTTTCTTCAGTCCACTGGACCTCTCTTCTTACTTTCCAATGCATCACACTTGTACATGTCTTCCAAAACCTTCACCTATGAAGTAAGTTAAACTTTCTCTTGGGTTGTTCCAACTCAGCACAACTATTGTGACAATGCTTGTATTGATTTACCCTAACTTTTGTATCATGAAAAAGAAAATAGACATCCCATAACCATGTTTAAACTTTCTGATGTAAGTACAAACCATCCTTTGGTTTCTGTCTATATTTCTGAGATGAGGTATTATGTACACTATTTACATTATTCGGACTATTATCCTCATCTTTGTCGCCATATTTATTACAACGTTTTGGCCTTTCAGTATCTGTCTATATTTCTGAGATGAGGTATTATGTACACTATTTACATTATTATCAACTATTGTCCTCATCTTTGTCACCATATTTATTACAACGTTTCGGCCTTTCAGTATCTGTCTATATTTCTGAGATGAGGTACAGTATTTACATCATTTAGATTATTGTCCTCATCTTTGTCACCAATGTTTCGGCCTCAAGGACACATGGCACAGTGGATAAAGGTGTTGGTTAGATCCAGTGACAGGATCCAAAGAGTTTAAGTTCAATACCTGGTTAAGGCAGTGGAGAACTTGGAGAGGGGAATTAACAAGAGATAACTGATAACTGACATCCATTAAACATGGTACGTGGAACTAGAGCAGTCTACCCCAGTGAGCAAAATAAAGAGTTCAGTTCAACATTCCAACTACCTGAAGAAAGCCGGAGCGTACAACGACCGAAATGTTGTAATATTATGGTAACAAAGATTCGGACAATAGTCCGAATAATGTAAATAGTCTTCCTTTGGGTGTTCCAAGTCTGCACAAGACTGACCTGAACCCAACCATTAATATGATGCTTATACTCCTTTACCCTAGACCAAAATGAAACACAAATACCCAAATGACATTAAGAAATTAGTAGAAACCCAATGCTTCTTCTATGTTTACATATATGAACCATGTTTTCACCTAAAATGCAAACACAACCTGTTAAATTTCATACTACCAAGTTGTTAGTTTTCGTTGGATTAATCTTCAATTTCACTGTAGAGGAAAAGAGACTTGCATCAGTATTGATGTGGTTCATTGCGGAACAGAAAGAATTTTTGTTTGTCGAGTCCTAGTTTTACTTATCTCTCAAGCAATATTAACAGATTCATGTGAATCCAGGTGAAAAAGCAGATGCAAGAAATGGAATTTAAACAAGCAGTTGATAAATGCATTAACAAAACATGTTTACTAATTTGCTAATTTTATTTTATCATAGGTATATATAGGAAAAAAACAACTTAGTAAATAGGTTCAATAATAACTTTGGTTCAGTGTCTGAACACACTGAAGCTAAGAATATTATCCGTTTTGATGGTTGGGGACTATGTCAGATCGATGTGCACAGAATCTTGGTTTTGTGTATAATGGAATGTGTTTGTTTTTTTGTTTTGTTTTTGTATTGATTTGATTAGACTTAATTTAAACATTTTTTCTTCTCTCAATCAGGTCCAATTCCATTCAACCTGGTATCTGAGCTGTTCACCCAGGCTCCCAGGGCTGCAGCTATGTCCATGTCACTTGTCTTCAATTGGGTGACAAACTTTATTCTTTTGCTCACTTTCCCTTTCCTTCAAGTAAGTTCACAGTTTTTGTTTTTTTTTTTGCAATCTATCCTCGATGTTTTTATTAGCCTCTTTTTTTTTTTTCATTTTCAGTCTCTCTTTTTTTTTTTTTTTTATTTTGTCTCTTTTTTTTTTTTTTTTTCAGTCTCTTTTTTTTTTTTTTTTCATTTTCAGTCTCTCCATTTTTTTCTCTCTCTCTCTCTCTCTCTTGTCTTTGTTTTTTTTTTTTTGTCTGTCTCTCTCATGTTTGCCCCTTCAATTGCTTGACAGAATTACAAGAGCAGATGTTAACATTGACTATTTTTAAGGCTATGAATTGTGAATTCTTTCTTTGTTCATCTTTTTCCTTTTGTTTCCTTATTTTCAGTCTAAATTCTCTTTTTAGGGAGAACACTTGGAGTATTGTTCTTCCTTAGATGAATTGGCACAAAACAAATGTTTGAATTAAATTTTCTCAATTAGAATCATTTATGAGTTTGAAATAAAAATACGAAAAGAACTCTTCCCAACAATGTTCCTAAAATATTCATTCAGTTTGAATGTAAAAATCAACATTCCGTGGCAAACCCACCCAAACACACATACACACATACACACGCTAAAATAAGTAACCAAGTAATCGTTTCAAGTTCTCTTAATATCAGCGCTATTATACAGTGAGACACTGAAAACTTTAACAAGGGCAGGTAACTCGAATCAAGGGCAGATAATTTTGAGTAAGAACTATATTTTTGAGAACTTGCAGTGATATGTACCTCAATAGGTTGGGTTTTCCTAACTTTTTCTTTTCTTTTTTGCAGGTTGCTCTGGGTCCCTACACATTCATCCTGTTTATTGTCATTCTCACAATTGCTGTCACCTTTATCTTCTTCTTTGTGCCTGAAACTAAGAACAAGACATTCGAGGAAATTGCCCAGATACTGGCAGCAGGTAAAGTCTGGAAGCAACGTGGTTCAATCGTTCAGGCCAATGTTAATGGAGAAGGGGATCCAATGGATACTACTAAAATCTAAAGTTGCCAGGGAGTTTAAAAAGAAATGGCAGCTTTTAGTCATGGTCTTAGAACATCGGTTATCGAAAAAAGATGTGTAAAATAAGGAAGAAGAAAAAGAAATGCATGAACTGAAAGGAATAAAATTTCCCTTTTAAAAACTCATTAAGGAATTCCGTACTCCACCCTCCACCGTGGGGCCTGGGGTGTTGGCAGGGAGTGGGGGAAGGGATTCAGATCACCTTGAGTAAAATCATGTCCTCCAAGAATGCCATTTTAGGATGCAAAGGAATTTGTGTGTGTGTGTGTGTGTGTATATTCTTATGGTTATTTTTATTTATTTTTATTTTTTTAACCTGATCTCATATTAATTAAATTGTCTATTTTAAAATGTTAAGCAAATAATCATGAAAAAAAAAAAAAAAAATGAAAATATTGGTTACAGTAATAGGTTAAAAACGAAATTAGGTTTTGTGTAAAATGCATACTGTAGATGGTAAAAGTGTGTAAGTGTGATATTTTGTGGTGTGTTGACATTGAAGTCAACACCCAGTGGCAACAGTCTGTTTCATGCTTAAGTGCAATCATCAGACCATGATGTCCTGAGGATTGTGTTTAAGCATGAAACAGACTGTCACCATAGGGCATTGACCTCAATGTTCACTTTTATATTTGCATCCGGTCTATCCCTAATATTGAGCACTTTAACCCATAAATATAGCATACCTCAAACAATTGTTCTTGATATATAAAGAAAATGATATCTTTATCCCATGTATGTGTGTATATATATATATATATATATATATATGAATAGTGAACTCTCGCATTGCAGACTACAAATATGAGGTCAGTAAAATAAAGATATACTCAACTTCTATGGTCATATATATATATATATATATATATATATATATATATAATATTAAATGGTGATTTCTTCTACAAAGGGAAACACAGGTTCAATCCTAACTCAGGAACACATTTACTTTATTAAGATTTCTCGATATAGACATGATACACACTGATTAAAATAAGAATAGGGTGTCTATTTCAAATACAAGTGTCCACTGTAAAGTTTCAAGAGGTATATTAAAGAAAAATGAAAACTGTTGGTTGAACCAATTGACAATTTGCCAAAACCTAAAGCTCTTATCCTGATACAGTCTTGAATAAAACCAAAAATATTGTCAAGAGAAAAGAAAGGCCTAAAAGCAAACTTACTTACTCAGTAAAGTGCTTGAAGCCCAGATTGCCTAGACTGAGCAAAAACGCTTATGAACTGATAGCTCTAGTTGCAACTTGAGTTTCACGCTCATGTGGCCTTCAGACAAATTGAACATGAAACACATGTAAATATATATATATATATATATATAATGATGGAAATAATTTACAGTAAATGTACATGTGACATTTTGTGGTGTATGTGTATATATGAGGAATGTAAATGAAATAATAATAATAAAAAATGAAAGAATATTAATCTACAACCCAATGTGTCTGAAGATTTTAATTTTTTAATATTTTTTTATTGTTCAAAAAAAAAATAAATAAATATATATATATATATATATATATATATATATATATATATATAAAACATGTTCTATTAAAAAAGAACAGATAATGTCTATTGAAGCTTTTGGTCAGTTTCTCCTAGTGACAAATTAGTTATATTTTCAGGTAAGAGAACTTTTTGAAATTAAATTTTGAGATCTAGGTACTTTTGGGTATTCTTTGTTACTTTCAAGGAAAAAATACAATAAGTACCATAACAGTGAATCTGGCAATTATATTTTTGTCAGTTTTAAATGAATGTGAATTCATGTGTCATGTGGTGAATATGACTTTGCAATTGAAAATCATTTTATCATGTGTTCCTAGCCTGACACAAATCTTACTAATAGTGCATTGTTTTATTTTAATTGAATGAACCTCCATAATTTTTAATTATATTTTAAAATTACAACAGCCAAGAACTAATCTGTCAGACATTAGCAGGAGTTGTCCAATGTTTTCAGATTGGACTTATCTCCAAGAGATGGCATACCAAACTAAAATGTTATCATATAACCGACATATGTTGATGTTTATTTTTATTATCATCATCAACTGAGACACAGTTTACTACAGAACCAAAGAACTGATATACAAAAATTTGTTTTTGGTGGTGGTGTGGAGTTAAAACAATTGTTTATTTATTTTGTGCAGATGTTATTGTTAAAGGCAATGTTAAAATTAAAAACAAAAAAGAAAAAAATTCTTACTATTGACTCCCAGTCTTAACCTATTCACACTATCTTCACAACATATCCTCATAAACCATGCCCCTAACATCCTTACTCTGTAATTCTCTACCTCAAGGGATTCTTGGGCCTTGTACAGAGTGAACATTAATGTAAAACAAAAAATAAATTATGAATTTTAATTGATTATTACTGTCTATAAATATTACATATCTATTATATTATTCATTATTTCTCTGATTCTTTGATAGAATTCATCCATCTGGTTATTAAAAAAAAGGATGGGGGAATATGATAATTCAGATATTGTATATCAAAAAAATTATGACCAGTAATGATTGACAAAATGGATAAAGTTTGGTTATGTTCTTCAGACTAATATTTTTATTGATGGAATCTTACACATGTTGCCAGGAAGAGAACAGATGCAATAAATGTTGGTTGCAATTTTACACCGAGAAGCTCTGAAGCAAGAAAGCTACTAAAATTTAAATTTAATTTTTGCCGTTCAATATATTTCAGTTTCCTTCATTCTATTGTCTTTCATTCTCTCTAACCTCTTACATTTTTATCGCCTTGTTTTTATAGCTTATTGTTTTAATACCTTTAGCACTCTGTAGGTGACTATTTTTTTCACAAAGCAAAATGTTAGTCCTGCCAATGTTAAATTTGAATTTCTTGGTTGTGTAGTCATATCCTTCTTTGGCAACACCTAAAACAATCTTGACTGAAATTGAGAGCCAGGCTACTGCAATTTCAAATATATAGAACTAATGTATAAAACACTATATTTTGAATGGATTCTATAAACAGTAAAAGGGAAATTAATAATTATAAATGAGGCAGAGTGCTAAATGTTAATAGCTATCTATTGTTTAAATAGATATTAAAGCATTAAAGCATTCATTACTTTCTTAATCATGTCATTGATGAGTCAAGTAAATTACTTTTACAGGCAATATATCAAAATCCTGATTATAAACGATAGCAAAATTATGAATGACCTATCCCTGTACAAATGCCAAACAGTTTATTTTTTGACTTCCAGTCTGACCTTTAACATGGCAAACAATGGCTGTATGTACTTGGATCTTAGTATTTTGTTTTGAAATTTTCCTTCTCAAGTTTACACCTGATGAATTTGACACCTGGAGAAAGTCTTTGAAAGTTTTAATAGTCATTCTCTGTCTGTTGTGCTCGGAGGTGAATCTATGAAAAGTGGCACACATAGCAACTTATTAAAATCGCTCCCCTAGTTAAATAAATGTCTTATACTCTACCAAAGTTCAAATTAGACCTACTAGTTCAAAAATGCAAGTTTTTATTTGTTGCATTTTATTTAAAGAGGATCTCTATTTTGACAATATAATGGTACCTCAAGAACGTATTCTTTTATGAAATGATGGCAATAAAATCTATTTTCCCTTCTAATAGTGATTTTTTTTTTAAATTTTTTTTTTTTTTAAACAGGCATGAATACACTGTTATAGTTCTTGTAGAATTTTAAATTTATCTGCTAAGGAATTTTATCACAGTTACAATAAGTTTGTCTTTGTAATTTGTCTCTGAAGACAATCTTGGAGAAGATCAAAAGTACTTGGGTTTAAAAAAAAAAAAGACTATTGTGCCTTCCTTGATGAATTTCATCTTAACATCAAGAAATTGATAAGACAACCGGAAAGGATCAATATAAAAATAAGTAGACACAATATGTCTATATTATTCAATGAAACACACCATGAGTTGATGACATGGCTTCTGAGGTTAGGAAAGAATATTCTGGCATTCATTTTCTCATAAAATATTAGAACTAAAATCTTTTATTTATACCTAACATATTCTTTTAAAAAATGTTTTTTAGAATTTAAAAAAAAAAAAAAAAATTAATCGTAGCCCCTCATGACTCTATGCTGATTTTGGGTTGGCAATGAACATGTTTTAAATCTTTTAAATTTTTTGCCGACAAAGAGAATAAGTGGAAGCAAAGAACAAAGGGAAAATCATCTTTGCTTTCAAAACTACTCAAAATCGAGGTCAACAAAAGTCTATAACCTTTTCAGATGCCTTAGTATTTAATGTTTAATTAATGAATATTGCACTACAAATTGTTCAATGTGGCCATGGCTCCCCAGCCTTAAATATCCCCTTCTAAATAAAACTACTGGTTTTGTTTGATAGAACAGATTTAAAGGATGGATTCCTATTTACATATAATTAATTTGTTTTTCCTAATTGTCCCCTTCTTTGTTTATTCTTTTTGCTACAAGATTTTCAAAATTCTCGTTTTTTGGGGGGGGGGTTCCCCCCCGAAATCTTTTTAAACACATAGTAACAGGAAAAGTTTCTTTCTTAGTTTTTGAGATCAGGTTTAAAAAAAAAAATGAATGATTTTTATTTTTAAAGAATTTTTTTTTTTTTCTTGTTTGTGTGTGTGTGTAATGAATGTTTCTTTTCTTTATATACAGAAGAGAAAAAAAATGTAACTGTATTGTGAAAACTGCTTAAGCCTAGCTTGAGCAAAATCAAGAAGTTATGTTTTTTTTATTACCCCGTGCCCAAGAAATCCTTTCTTACCCTATACCCCAAAACCGCTTTTATTTCTTCAATTTTAACTATCATCCTGTCATAAGAAAATTATATATTTGAAAATGAAAATTATTCATTTACGCATTTTTTGTGTGGATAATAAGAATGGAATGTTTTAAATCTACCGTTTTTATGCAAGATGTAGAAGAAAAAAATCTAGAACTGCTGAAAAGCCATCCATTTTTAGTTCATTTAGGTATGTATAAATATATATAAACAATATATATTAACAAATATATATATATAAACAATGGCCAGTCATATTCTGTATGTCTCTAACCTCACTGTGAACAATTTTACTGATGCTATGATTTGTTTTTTAGAAGTTCAAGATTTCTATTTTTGCACATCTTCATTTTACAGTCAAAGCATTTTAACAACTTTAACATGTTACTAATTGATTGAGCAGTCAACAGATTAGTATAGACTGTTTTGAAGAAGAAGAAAAAAAAAGTGGCAGGTACTTAAAATGTCGACCCTGCTTTGTCATGGTTTTATAGCCAAGAGTGGGTAAAGAATTTCCTATGGGTAAAAAAAAAACAAAAAAAAAACACCTCATATGTAGAAGGCAATTTTATTTATTTTCCCCCTCCACACTTATAATGACTTAACCACTTACGAATGTTTAAAGATATTTTGCATGAACTCTAGCTATGAGTCAAATGTGATTCAAGATGATTCATAGACAAAGCCAATCAAATAATAATTTTTCTGGAACTGAAGATATTTTGCTGATAAGATCTCACATTTTACCAGGACTTGTAATTTTTTTTTTCTTGCCCTAATAATAAACTTGGATGTGCAGGTAGTTTAATAGTGGCACAAAATAAAAAAATTGGCAAGCCAGGTTCAAATTCCAGTCAAGTTCACTGCATTCACTTTTGCACAAATAGCCTTAGGAAAGGTATGAATCCATCTCTTCTCCAACCCCCTCAGCTATGGGTTAAATAGCAGGACAGACTGGTCTCTTTAGCCATGGTAGGTAATTAGTCTAGCAGGAAAATATTACTGTTCACAATTAAATGCTATGCAAAATTGTGGACTCCCTGAACTTGACTTCAGTTGATGAAATAGGTTAATTCTATATCTGCTTACAAAGTGGCAGTATTTATACTGAGTGAAAATGAGACATCGCATAAATGAATCCTGGCATTTAAAAAATAGTATTCATGATGGAATTCCATACATAGATTCTTAAAAATAAAAAATTTAATACTTTTGAAATTTCCAGACCCACTTCTTGCAGTGAATCGGATAGACACTCTGTTGGTCATTATGAAAATATAAATGAATTCTTGTCATAGCCGACAAGATACCTTTTTTTAAATCTTGTATCTTTATACACTTGAATGGATCAGATTCAAGGAAATAGAGAGATAGCGATGATGAAGATAATAGAAAAAGGTTTATCATGGTGTACATGATAAGCTCTTTTGCAAAAAAATTTCTTTGTCATGGGTCTTAATCTTGCAATAAATCAGATAATAATCCAAAACAATGTTAGAAGTTGGTATATCGCCAATATGAGATCAAGTAAAAAAAATAAAAATAAAATAAAAATATCTTTTTTTTTTTTTTTTCAATATGAGGTCAAGTAAAAAAAGATTTTTTTTTCTCAATATGATGACCTCATATTGAAAAAAAAAATATTTTTTTAATTAACCTCATATGGGGGGAAAAAAAAATTATTTTATTTTTTTAAATTAATAAAATTAATCCTTTTTTTTCCAAGACTTTAAAAAAAGATGGAGGGATAAAACTTGACAGAAAAAAATAAAAATAAAAAAAAAAAAAAAAAAAATACCAAAAATAGTAGAATATAAGCAATAAGTAATTTATATTTTTCATAGATACCTTTTTTTTTTCTTTAAAAAAAAACAAAAAAAACTGTAATTTTGCAAATACAACCACTCCTCATTTATTGACTTACTTGATAAATGACCCCTGACATTAAAGCTATCTGAAGGTGATGGATGGAAACCCATTACATATAGCAATCAGGTGCAAGTTAATGCCCAGCTTGCTTATTTAATATATGTTACTAGTACAGTGCCCAGTCATTAATTGAGGAGTATTTGTACTTCATCCAGACTATAATAAATACTAAGCATACAAGAAAAAAAAAATGATTTTAAACCAATACATGAAAAAAAAAAACAGAGGATAAAAAGTAACATTTTATTTTATTTAAAGCTGCCATCTGAAAATCCAAATGATTTTCAAAATAAATTTTTAAATTGAAAAAAAAAAAAAAAGAAAACCCATTTTATCACTCGGTCATACAAGTCAGTTTTATTTTTAGCTATTTCTGTATGCGTCAGTGGATTTTTTAGTTTGGTATTTATTTAGAAAAACACAACAAAACACTATTTAGTCTGAAGACACCAGTTACTATCCAAACATATTCCAAAGGTGTATATCCAAACAAAGGGTGTCTCCACTTTACATAAGATGTTTGCCTATTTGTTAATAACAGCTATGGTAATTGCTTGAAAGTTAAACCTTTATAAAGACTAAATATTACGGAACAATTTGGCAATAAAAGCCTTCACATGGTACACAGTCTGAAGTGATCAAAATATCTTTGTTACAAAGTACTGCTCATATTTTCAAGTCGCTGCATGGTAGGCATCAACTAAAATGCAAACTGCAAAACGTTTCAATAAATGATAGACAAACATGGGCAAATTTGAATGAAAAGCATGTGACTAGATTTGACTTCACTTAACCAATTGCTCGCTGTGGCCAAATTGGTGAAGGTGTTGTCCTGGTCAGTCTCTGAAGAACGTGGAATGAGAGCTTAAATCTTATCGGAAATTATTTTCTTTATTTCTAGTCTATGCTGCTGACTTTTAAAAAAAACAAAAAACAAAAAAAAACCAGTAGAATGTAAGATAAAAATAAAATCATAGCATTGCACTAAAATGCAGTAATATGAAAGAGAAACTAGTCAAAAATAATCTATTTAACTGGTACCAGGTGACTGGTACAATAGTCCAGTATCTAATTACCATATAACTGGTAAGATTATGTAGCTCGGTTTTATAGTCAGTCTGTAAAATAGTACAAAACATTTTATTTGTCGTCTTATATGCCATGCCCTTGGGAATAGGGTGAGTCTAATGGCTGTGCCCTTGTGAATAGGATGAGTCTAATGGCTGTGCCCTTGTGAATAGGGTGAGTCTAATGGCTGTGCTCTTCGTTTATGTTTCTATGAATAATTAAAAATGTTTTTATGTTTGTACAAAGATGGATTTGACACGCTGATCAAGTTCTGTCAGACATAGATAATGCTGTTGTTATTGTGCAAAATGTGGATTTACATGTTAGCAGGACTTATTTAAAAAAAAAAAAAAAAAAAAAACACAGCCTAACATGCAAGTAGAAGAAAACTGTTCAGATGAGCAACTTCGTACTGGTCATTTGTTGTTTTTTTTTTTCACTGCTGAGTTTTTTTGTTTTTTTTTTATTTATTTCTCGTGTTTCATTGCATAAGGCAGTTCTGAAATAGTGAAATTTGACACAAATATCTGAGGCTTGGTGTCTCAGGGTTTATAATTCGATTTCTGTTCATGTTTAATGTAACAGTTATTCTTTATGAACAAGTATTTGATTAATTTTCAAATAAAAATCATAGGTTTTTGTTTGGCATTTATATGGAGACGTTGATCTCTGTATCAGCCTGCTTGTCAGGTAGGGTAGTTTATTTTTCGTCAGTATAAATGGTTTAACTGCAAGTTTTTGGTACTAACAGGTTGAAAATAAAGTCCCGCACATCTTTATATATAATATATATATATATATATATATATATATATATATATATATATATATATATATATATATATATATATAGGTTGTGCAGGAATTTTTTTCCAATCCAACACCTATATAAAGACTGGTTCACTTGTAAAAAAAAAAAAAAAAAATTTTTTTTTTTTTTTTTTAAATAGGAAAAAAATAATTTAGAAATAATTTTAGCAGATTAGCATTTTTTTTTTTTAGACAGTCCTTAGGCTGTGACATTTGTCAAAATCGAAAAATATTAATTTTCTGTTTTGCTTTTTAAGTTTAAATTTTTTTTAAGTTTTTAAAAACTGAATTTTTTTTTTATTGATTTAGAAAGGGGTCAAATGTATAATATTAAATACAGTGTCAAATTGATCCCTAACTTTTACAGAGATATTAGATTTAGGCTAAGTCACTTAGCTGTTATTGACAAACATAAAGTTTGAATCTGTCCTTCAATTATCTACATATATATTTTTTTTTAATTTTCTGAATTTTTTAGCCTATTTTAACGTTTTTAAAAATTTTAAAATTGTTAAATATTGTTTACAATTCTTGCAATCATGTGAAAACTATGCCAGAATGTTTAGTCGAGCAATGATCGTACTTGGCTGAGCCCACAGGAGAGAATGTCTAATGTCAGGGAAGCCAGAAATTTTCTATGACGCCAGAATAGACCTTACTGACGAAGCATTCTGGTGTACAATGTATGTGTATAAAATAAATAAAAAAAATTCTTTTTTAATTTTTGAAATTTTATTTTTGTATGTTTTTTTTCAAATTCATGCACAAACATTTGAGGCGAATAATTACTTATATTAAATGAAGAATCAAAGGATATGTAATTCTGTTAAAATATTTAAATCTTTATTCTTTACTTAAATATGTATATTTCTGTTTGTTATTCAAAATAAATCTTTTTGCAACCCACTCTCATAAATAAAATTCTCTTTTCATACACAAAACAGCTCGCACAAATAACTTAGTAAAAGTCAAGGATCAATTTGAAACAGTATTGATTTTTATAAACAGGACCCCCTCTTACCTCCACCTTCTGAATTGATAACATATTTTAAAATTCTGACAAGTGTTTCAGCTGACAGAAGATCTTAAGGATAATAATCTACAAGAATTATTCCCCCACCACCCCGAAAAAAGAAAGATTTTCCTTTTATTTTTTTAAGTGGACTGATCGATTTAAATAGTGGCAATTTTTCAATCTAGGTAACTTACTATTTGAGAGATTGGTGCAACGTAATCTTCTGAAACCCTTTTGATTTTGTGTTAGATGAAGCTAAGCTTAATATATTTGCTGGGAATGCAAAATGATTCCTGCCGTATAATGTGCATTTGTGTATAACGCATACCTATATTTTGTTATAATTGTTGCCAATAGATGGCTATCAAATCAGTTGGGGTGAGGGGATTAGTCTTGTGCCTGTAAGCTTGACCCATACCTAATCAGATGCTTTCAGTGAATTTATTTTTATTTATTTTAAATGTGCTGATAGGATAATATACCTGGGTGACAAAATTGAAGATATATCTTTATGTATAAGTCAACCATCAAGAATTGTGCGATGTCAAACTTGTCTGCCTCACAGGCCAACAGAAAATGAAGCAGTACCAATTCCATAAGTCTTGTTAATAATAATGCTTAACCATTTGAAAACCAAGCAGCTGATATACCGATTGTTTGAGTACAATGGGAACCCAGTATGCTGCCCAGAGTCATGGGCAACAGGTGCTCAGGGTGGGAGCTTCCTACTCATTGAGCAGTTAGGGTTCAGTGGGTTAAAAATTTAACTGGTATATGCCAGCATTTTATATTATATAAGGAGACATGAATTTTTACT
>CAHIKZ030002288.1:102500-167500 GCA_903632075.3 Acanthosepion pharaonis | reverse complement strand
TTATACACATTGTTATATCTCATGTGATTTTTCTTAAGTTATGTCTCTACATTGATCATTTATTCAATGACAAAAAACTCGAATGTTATATTACCGATATCTAATGATATTTTAGATTTATTATTTTGTTTTTAATATTTAATTAAACAAATTAAATATATTTTTAAAATTGAGTTCCTAATTGCTAATATATATATATATATATATATATTTTTTTTTACAATGGAGTATAAAACATCAATTTTCATCCCTTCTTTAATTTTGAAAAATTGTTATCTTTCCAATACATGCTCAAAAAAAGTAAAGCGTTTATATATATATATATATATATATATATATATATATATATATATAAATCTTGCTTTTATTGCTGCCATCATGTTTCAACCAATTTGTTCTGCCAACTATCTCTTCAGAACCAAAAATGAATATACTTGGCACAAGCAACTTAGACAATTCCATTCTCAGCAACCAGTGTAACACAAGTGATTCCATATTTGGCAAAGTTTAACAAACATACTGGCCAAAAAAATAAAAATGGCGTATCAAAAAGGAGAAATTTTCTCTTGACACTGTTATTTTCGTATATTCTTTTGGTAATATTTCTTGTCCCACAGATTAGACATTTTTATAAATTTATAATAGAAAGAAATTGTTTTTATAATCATTTCTTTGTAATATGGCAAATAATAAATATTAGTTCACATATTGTTATAATCTTGAGAATATAAAATTATTCTTGCAAATAATCAAACTGATAAAAATAATGTTAAATAATATTTGTCAATTTTCTAGAAAGAAAAAAAATAAATAAATCCAGTGTTGGTTTTATTAAAATTCAAAAATATTTTTTTTTTAAAAAAAAAATTTTCCAAGGAAGTATACAATAATAGTGGCGTCAAGGTAATAACCACTGTTTTTGCACTTTTTTTTTTTTTTTTCCAGGTATATTTGTTAAACTTTGCCCTATTTTTATATGAAATTCTTTCCCTGTTTTATAAAATTCATACTGACTTGGCAAGTCAGTATCTCTACATATAAAATGTCTAATATTACCCGTGTTATACAGGGAATAATATAAACCCATCAGTATATTTATCAGCTGTTTTGGAGGGAAAAAATGTGTCTGTTTTAATCAAGTATTGTATGCTTGAAGAATACAGTGGAACGGACTGGTTGAAATACTTTGGCAAGAACGGAATAAGTTCAAAAGTTTTGAACAATTCTTGGAATGTGAATTAATAGATTGTATGTCAAGGTGAAAAATGAAATACACAAAAAAAATCTTGAATGTCAAATAAGAACTTTGGTTTATTCTTGTATATATTTTGATGTTCGTCTTGGAATTTGAAAATGGTATTGTTTATGAATGCTTGCAAGTGTATGTTAAATAGAAAGAAGAAAATGAATGAGATTTATGGATTTTCAAAGTTTTGTGCTAGCAAAAATTGTGCTCTGATGTACTGTTTTTTGTTGTCTACAATTACAAACATTCATACTGAATTCTGTAATCTGGGGGCGGGGGACAAAATTTTATGGTCTTGAAAACAAACATTAAAAATATATACACAAATATATTAAATCAAAGGAGAAGAAAGAGCAAGAACAAAAAAAAAAATTACCTGCCATAATTGCTGGATCAAAAATCTATAACTAAAAATCAAATAGCGACCCCCCAAAAAAAAATGGACGATCCAGTTATTGCTCCTCACTCTTCATAGTTCAATTGAGAACAAAACGTCTGCAGTGAGTAAGGTAGGGGGGAATACTACCAAAGAATTGGTAGTATCAATCACAGGCAGATTACATTTAGACCCAGTAGCCATTCTTTATGATTACAGAGGGAAGGCTGCATAGACTTAATATATGAATGCTTGTTACTATTAGATTGTCACACATGAAATGATGCAGTTTTTCATTAGCTGTTTATCCGGTCGTCTAACAATCTTGATTTATTCCTGATTCTTTTTCTTTCCAAGTAATTTTTCTTTCAATATATTGTTACACATAAGCCCAGTGTAAATGATTACAATTAAACAATGTTGAGTAATTTAACTGTATGAGTAAAAACTGGGAAAAAGAACAATTTTTGCATCAAATAATTACATGAGATGAGAAATGGATACTCTTTGACAACAGTAAGAGAGTAGGCTTGTGGTTAGATGCAAGTGAATCATCAAAACAATACCCAAAACTTTCACTGCAACCTAAAAACTTAATAGTTACTGAATGGCAATCTTTCGAATGAGTTATTCATTCTTGCCGCAAGGGAAAACAAAAAAAAAAAAACGCATTCTAGACTTGTGAATTCTCTAATAAGGAAGATGTAAATCGAAGCATTTGAATGGTTTATCACATCAAAGAATGAGAATTGTTTTTAAAGATAGGATCAAGAATTTAGAAGTACATTGGAGAACGGTCATTCATCAACATGGTGCATACTTCAACTACCTAAATTAGTTATTTAACATTTCAGAGGTGTTTTATTCATTTCCTATAAAGTGCCATTTCACGTGTGACAACCTGATATTTATATTGGGTCTAGACAACCTTCCCTCTGTAAGTGGAAGGATTGGTTGCTTAGTCTAAATGTAATATTTGTGATTTATATTGTCTGGCAGTATTCCCAACACCTTTCTTTTCTTTTCTTTTTTTCTTTTTTTTTTTTTTTTTAGTCCTCATGCAGCACATATTTATGTTTTGTCCTCAGTTTAGCTCTGAAGAGTGAGTAGCAATAATTGGTTAGCCCAGTGTTGTTGCTTCTTTGAGCCATCACTTAATGAATGAGTAGTAATATTTTTTTTAATCCTTGCTTTTCCTCCCAATTTGTTTACATACACACACACACACACACACACACACACACACACACACACACACATATATTTTTCCAAATGATAGAACAAATGGAGTAAAAATCCACGGTTCGTACCATTTACTTTTAAAAAAGTGCTCAATACAAATTTGTTTTTAAATTTCCCTAAGAAATCATTTTATTACCAGTTACTTACCATCGCCTGAGGAAGTACAATCATGGTATTGAAACATGAAAGCTTTTATGTAGCGATTTAAAAAATGTTTTTATTATAATCTCTTATAATAAAAACAATATTTTTCTCTACTTTATATTGAGCACTTTTTTAAAAGTAAATGCTACAAACTGGATTTTTACTACATTTGTTCTTTCTCTCATTTGTGTGTGTGTGTGTATATATATATATATATATATACATATACACGCATACTTTTAAAATTTTCATTTTAAAAGACATAATACTGAATTATAGACTGCTCAGAGCTGGATTAGCCAAGTAGCAAATGCTGCAGATCCCACAAATTTTTTTTAGGGTCCTGTATTGAATATTTTGTATCAGTCTGGAGACCTTGGCATCTTACAATCTGGCAATGTTAATGTTTTAAATGTTTGTGAGCTGTACATTTAATTATTATTCATAATTACAGGTAACATTATCTCGAGACTTCTATTCAAATACCTCACTAGAATCATTTGCCTCATATTTTTCTAGGTTCTGTGTTTGTTGGTTATATGGCTCGAAGTTTATTATTTATCTATTTTATAAGCTTTATCACTATGCTAGTAAATAATTTACAATTTAATATTTGTATTTATTTATTTTTTTTTTTTTTTTTAATTTACGGTACTCGTATATTGTATCCTTGTATACTACATATCCTGTACTAGTTTACTCAGGCTTTCGGATGACTTTGACTAATGTCCTTACCTTGGTTTTAATAGTCACAATGTATTCTTGTGTTTGTTAGGTACCTTCAGGGAACCCTGAATAAATCCCTTTATTAAATTCAGAGGCAGATTGTTCTTGTTCCACTGTCCTTACTAGTTAATTCATCCTTATGGGACTACTAAATCAGAATATGCAATTTTCTTTTTTTTTCTTTTTTAAATTTTTTGCACTACCCAACTCAGGAATAGAACTAACATTTGCCAAGTAACAAGATTTACTTAACCAACAATCTTTTAGAATTAAATGGAAGGTACAACAGAAAAAGAGACTATCACAACCAAGATAATCACCCTAGCTTGTCAGTCAGTCACGATTAGTCCACCATTATTGACGATGACATCTTTATTTCCCCCATCATTGGCTTGATTGTTGGTTGCCTTTTTGGTTCTTATAATCCTTTCACCCCAAGCAAGGCAATTAAGCCACTAAGACACAAGGGTCTACAGGGAATGATAGGACTTTAGAAAGAACCAGAAATCAAATCCTAAACAGGAAACCAGGGCTAAACCTCTACTCTTGTTCAAGAGACTGGGAAGGAGTGTGAACTGGATTATAGGTGACACTATCTATGCCTATTAAGGAAAATTGTCAAATATTTGTCGTCACTAGATATCTGTATATAAAAATAATTCCTCATTTAAAAAAAATCCTGCAAAAAAAAAAAAAAATCTATTCAGTAGTTGGATCATCATTATTACTTTGTCTGAAATGTAGGTGCATTTACAAAAAGAAATTTGCTTTAAATTGTGGGGGTACTACTTAAATAGATGGGGCCACTCAAAAAGAAAGAAAATGATTTTATGGAAATAATTTTTTTTTCGGATTTGCATCCTTCAGGCCTAAAAAAAAAATATTGATTATTTACCAATTTAGAAGCAGGGTTCTGTTCCTATTTCTAAATCAATACGCAATCAATATTTTTTTCTTATTCTGAAAAAGTGTCACAGCTTAATAAAAATCTGGCGAATGTTCATCAACAAAAATTATTTACAAAAAATTTTTTTTCTCTATTTTTATACGGGGACCACTTTATTTAAGTAGTGCGCAATTGTGTTTCTAGAATGACAACTACCAAAATATAAACAAAATCCTCCATGTAATTTGTTATTCAACAATTGAGTATCTGTTAGCATACAATTTTGAGGTTGTTCATGTCTGACAAAGATTTTAAATAGATGTTTTTCTTTAGATTTTTTTTAATAAAAAATAATTAAACAAAACCTGATTGAAAGAAAAATGTGTACAATATATATATATATAATCAGTTATTTAACAAAATAATTGGGAGGGGGGACTGTTTAGTTTTTGTTTAAAAGTTTTTTTTTGTTTTTTTTTTTTGTTTTTTTTTTTTGAAAAATTGTTTTGATCTTTAGCAAAAACCAAAGCTTTCTTGTGGAATTTCCTCATCAAATTTAACATCCAAAACCTAAATTTCATAATTTCTCTCTTAAATTACCTTCTGTCATGTCTGTCAGCTATGGTGGTTAAAAGTGAATATAATGTAACAGTTTACCTGTTACTTGAGGTGTCCCCCAAAAAGGAGAGGTCCTGAGGACGCTTCAGCAGTTTTTTTTCCCTAGTCGATGTACACATCTGCTCTTATTTCACTTGAAACTTGATGTGTTGAGTGTGGGTGCAGATAAATACTTAGCCTTTGCTTTGTAATAATAATTATACCTGCCTGCTTATTAATTTAAAAAAAAAAAAAAAATTTGCCCCCCTCCCCAAGTTTTATTTCCAAGCTTATTTATTTTCATGTAAACTTAACATAAAAAGAAAATTCTATTCTAGGAAAATGATTGCAAGATTGATTCAGATTTCATAACTTAATTCACTGAAATAAAAAAAAAAAAAAAAAATCATTCAGATCATAAATCAAAATATTTTAGTCGTTTAACATACAGCCTTTCCTCATTATTTAAATTTAAAATAATCTAAAAGCTACGTCTGAGAGAAGATTCTCAGGATGTGGATCATGGATATATTATTTTATTTATTTACGGTTTTTTTTTCTCTCACAAAGCCTAGACATCCACAGACTATAAGGGTAGGTAAAGCTATCAAAAGAAGGTAATTCAATATTTGATATACGAAAGCTGTTTTGAATGCTAAATTTGATGATGCCAAGAATTTCTTCATGCTAAAAAATCAAGTTTCATACCCAAGATCATATATTTTTGTTTTAATTTGTTTAATGAGCTTGTTGGCTTCATCTATGGCCCAAGGACAAGAAGGCACTTATTTTAAGACTGACGCCGAAATGTCAATAATGTGTTCTTTTTACAGACATTATTTAATACATTAGCTTTAGCATGGTTATTGAGGAAAGCTTTCGGGCAAATTCTGTGCTATTGTTGGTTCTTTATTTTTTTTTTTTTTTCTGTAATTATTAAAATCTGAAATTTCCAACTGGAATAAATATCTACACGGCACAAATCAAAGAAAAAAATGGTGAGAGAATTGTTGTTGTATTTATTTATTTGTATTCAAACTAATCAGCTAAAACAGAAGCAACCTAATCACATCCTTGGCTTTTGAGTGTCTTTTGTTCCTGAGAGTGTGAAGAGCGCGGTTAAAATAAAGGGGAGTAACTCTAATTGAATAAAATGAAAATATGAGTTTTTTTGTTTCATTTTTTTTTTTTTTTTTTATTTATTTAATATAAAGTGATAATTTTTTTGTTTTTTAATTATAAACTAATTTTTTTTTTTTTTTTTTTTTTTTTAAATGTATAAAATGAAACATTTTTCAGGTACAACAGATTCAAAAGCTTGGAGTTTTTATTTTGCTTTTTGCATGATTGTTACTCAAATACTATAGTTTTTTTGTTGTTTTTTTTTTCATCAATGTTTTGGAGTATTGAAAATATTTGACAGCATTGATAAAAAGAAATAATATTTAAACCAAGCAAGAAACTTTCTAAAACATCCCAATTTGATTAACATCAAGTTTGTTTGATATTTACTCAAATGACAAGAAGTTGTTTTGCAAATAACAAATCATAAAATATTTTGAGCTAATTCTCTATCATTGTTTTCTTAAATATGTCTGTTTATGTGTGTAAAAATTGAGATATAAATGAATATATCTGCAAAGACAAAGGAGAAGGGGAAAACTATTTCATCTTCTGACCTTTTATGAAGGCAAATCTAGAAGTTTTATTTAGATATCTGTATTTATACACACAGAAACAGCTCTTTTTTTTTTTCTTTTTTTAATATCTCCTTTCTTAAATGCTCATTTCTAAAGTCAACATTTTTCAATTTTAAAAAGGACAATGTTCAACTTGTCTTAAAAAAAAAACAACCATCAATAATAACAACAACATTGACTCACTTCTCTTTAACAATATGTCATAAAAAATGACATTTCTTCAGTCATGTATGTGCCATGCGTGATATGCACTTATGCAATCAGGTATCTTGACTGACGAGGCAGATTTTTTCCTGCAGTAGGTTGCCATTTCTTTCTGCAGTAGACCAGTTGCCATCCAAGGCTATAGAACCCGGTCTGTTATGCTATTTACCCATAGCTGGGGGGAGAGAAAAAGAGGATTTATATCTTTCCCAAATCGTAAGTGAATGCAATAGATTAGAATTAGATCTCGGCTCTCCATTTCCACAATCCAAGCCACTATCCATTACTCCACCATTCCTATTCTTCTTCTTTTATGTGCCATGTCCCTTCAAGATCTTGGCAATTATGGCTCTCCACAACTTCCAGTCTTTTATTGTTTTATGCAACTTTTTACTCTTTCCATTTCTGTTCTGGTTCTGCCATTTATATTCTTTTTTTATATGCCATGTCCTTTTAGGATGTGAACGATCATGGCTCTCCACAACTTCCAGTCTTTTATCGTTTTATGCGACTTTTTACTCTTTACTATTCCTTTTTGTCCTGGTTCTGCCATCTATATTCTTCTTTTATATGCCATGTCCTTTTAGGACATGAGTGGTCATGGCTCTCCACAACTTGCAGTCTTTTGTTGCTCAATGCAACTTTTTACTCTTTCAGTCAGTCAGTTATGTGCCATATGTGATACATGCTTATGCGATCATGTATCTTGACTGATGAGGCAGATTTTTCCCACAGTAGGTTGCCATTTCTTTCTGCCGTAGACCAGTTGCCATCCAAGGCTATAGAACCCGGTCTGTCCTGCTATTTATCTATAGTTGGGGGGAGAAGGAGAGCATTCATACCTTTCCCAAAGATATTAACATGTAAGTGAATGTAATGGATTCAACTGGAATTTGAACTCTGATTTCTGATTCCTCAATCTGAGCCACTATCCATTATTTCACCATGCCTCCACTTACAATATCACATTGAAACACTGGTTCTCATCTGATCACCAAAGTTAAGCAACATCAAACTTTGTCACTACCTACATGGGGGGAATACTGTAAGCTTGGATGTTCAAGTGGTTTAAAGGTTAACATCAGTGGTTGTGTTAGCACATGATCATAAGTCATTTTGGCAACGTGCTTGAGCATATTGGCCTTGTTCAATGACAGATCATACCAGATTGTGCATTGTCCCAGAAATTTGTAACTAAAGTCTTTTAAGCATAGTTGCTGTAAAAACCATTGAAGAAACTCAAATGTGCCTGAGCAAGCATCTGCAACAGATTAACTATGTTGAGAATATGGGGAAATGTGCCAGACATTATTTCATTTTTCTGTGTCATTAGAAGAGTCCACAGTTTATAGATGAATGAATTTCCCATCTTTTTATCCAATTGAAATTAAATATTTTTGGTATCTTAAACATGGCAAATAAAATATTATTTGTTGAATTATTTTTAGCCTGCTGATAAATAGATAGTAAATTTACAACTTCATTGTAAAATATCAAACTTTAAAAATAAAAAAATTTCAAATAATATGCTATTATTTATAAAGTAAAAAAAAAAAAAAGGAAAACAATACGCTATAATTTATATAGTTAGCTGTCAACTATTTTCAAGCTTTTTGCAATATGATATGAATCAAATATTGACTTTAATATTTTGACAAGTATTGATAAATATTTTATTTAAAAAAAATATACAATTATGCATGTTTGTGGGTTTTTTGTTTTTTTTTTCCTTTTTAGAGCTTTCAAATGCATGCTTTTTTTAACATTTTTTTATGTGTTTGGCATTTTTAATTTTTGCATGTGGAGTTATGGCAATTATCAGCTGCAATGGTTTGGGTATTTTATTATTATTATTATCTATTTATGTATAAAACAGAGGATGTCTGTCTGTGTGATACCTTTCACTCAAGATCCATACAACCAATTTTGACCAAACTTGGCACATACATTATACAATGTAAGCGATTGGTTCTTAGCATAAAAAAAACAAAAAATCAATTTCAACACAAATTTTAAAGTAAAAACTCCCTCAATTTTCAAGCAATCTAATACAAACTTCACTCATTTGTAGCCAACAATAAATTGATTGTCTAACAGTCATTTAAGTTAATAGCTGAGTCCACCTATATAGTGAAAATCTGTGTAAATAGCAAAAAATGGCAATTTTTACTGTTTTCGTTCTTATTTTTCGGTGATCTTTCATCCAATTTTCATCAAACTTAACAATTCCTTTATAAATGTATCCTCTTTTACATCCCTGGTAGCACACTGACAAATTGAATGTCAAAAACTCCAAAATAATTGTGGTCTGAAGTGGGTCTTCATGTTGCTTGTTTTACCCCTTCATGTCCTCAGCTAAATTTGATTGAATAAATACAGACTACTTCTTTTATATCAGTAACTGCATTAATTCAAAATGTTTTTTTTTAATGAAAGTACTTCAAAGTAATTGAAGATAGTCTCTGCTACATCTAAACATGATGCTGTTTTTGCTCCATTCTAATTGAATGCTTTTTTCTGGAACCACATTTCTCATGTTTTGAGTCTTTTCATCTTTGATGAAATTGTCCAACATCCACTGCCATACATGAGGACAGATATCACAGTTCATTAATCTTTCCTTTGTTTCCAACAAAAATTTTCCTGTCTCTTAATGCTCTGCTTAGCTTTTTGAATATGTCTTTGGTCATCCCAATACACCTTCAGATCTCAGTGCTCTGTTCAAACACTTCCCAGATGCTTAAATTTCTGTACCTGCTTGATTTTAGTATCCCCGACCTGTAATTTGCATTTTAGGCTCAGCTTTTCTTTTCTTCTTTTTTTTTTCTTTTTAAATAAAATCAAATTGACAGCTGATCTTAAAAATGACCTACAATCTGTTGTTAGCTGGAGCAAGAAATGGCTTGTCAATTTTAACACTCCATCAAAATGAAACTGCTCACTTAAAGGACCTTCTTTTGCCTTCCATCAGCATGGCTGATGCTAACCTTCAGTAGAGCAACTCCCTGCCCCTCCTTAGTCTCGCGTTTCCCACTGACATAAAGTGGAATTCTTATATTCCAGCAGTCGGCAATCTTTTGCTAACTATGGACTTAGGGTTTTAAAATCATTCAGTGTGCCAACAGCATATGTATTTTTATACAAGTCAAGGTCAATATACCTGTTCTACAATATATTTTTTATAGTAATATATAGTATATATCCTTTAAGACATTTTTTATGTTTATACATTCTTTTTTTATAGATACAAATATTTAAGTAAATGCTCTGTTTTAAAATAATACAGAACCGTCATATACTATTTCTCGGACATTCAAACTGGTAAATGTTGTTAATACTGTTTATTATAAACAGAGCATTTACTTAAATATTTGTATCTATGAAAAAGAATGTATAAACATAAAAATGTATTAAAATAATTGTCGGACTTTGTCCATTTCATAATGCGTGACGTCATTTGTTTACATTTAGAGCAGATATGAACGTACATTGTAGTTTAAAAACAGTAAAATCGACCTTGCTAACCAAAACACTCCTCTGTGGCGAAATCGGTAAAAGCACGTTAGGCTATATGACGGTTCCGTATAGGATACAGGTTTGATTCCTGTCGAAGGACGCATATTTTCTATGACAATTTCTCGGACATTCAGGCTGGTAAATGTTATTAATACTGTTTATTATAAAACAGAGCATTTACTTAAATATTTGTATCTCTAAAAAAGAATGTATAAACATAAAAATATCTTAAAATAATTGACGGACTTTGTCCATTTCATACTTTAGAATACATTAAAATTGAAACAGCTAAATATTTTCTTTGCATTCTGATTCGGACTTCGTGATGTCATTTGCGGTTGCGTGCCATTTAATATGAGCTAGTTTTATAAAAAAAAAAATTACTGCTGTAGTAAATTGTATCCTCATCAAGTATCTCACCTCTATAATCTTCATCGTGGCAAACGACTAGACCGGGGGTCGGCCACCTTTTGCTAGCTATATGCCGACCTAGGGTTTTAAAATCATTCAGTGTGCCAACAGCATACGTATTTTTATACAAAAGGTCAATATACCTATTCTACAATATATTTTATGTAGTAATATGTAGTATATCTACTTTAATATATCTTAAAATTGAAACAGCTAAATATCTTTTTTGCATTGTAGTAGTTATTGGATCAGACTTCATGATATCATTTGCGGCTGTGTGCCGATGGCAATTGCTTGGCGTGCCACAGGTTGCCAACCCCTGTTATATTTTCATCAATTGTCTTCAAAAGTCTTCTGCAAGGGGATTCGTCGTGCTAGACAGTTTTTCTCACCAGAATCTATCTTGGCCAATTTTAAGTCTCATATTCACCTGTGTATCAATTATTGCTGCTACGTTTGGTCTTCTGATTCTGCAATATTCTCGACAAAATTCAAAGAAGAATTGGCAACATTATTATTCCTGACATCTCGGCTTCAATCATTTTCCCACTGCTGTAACATAGCTTTCATTTGCCTATATATATATATATATATATATATATATATATATATATATATATATATATGGTGCTGATGAGCTCCCCTTTTGTTATTTCAACTTCATGAATTTAAGCGCATTGCTAGATTGGCAGCTAGGTCTTGTAATTTCACAGCTGAAATTGCTAGTTGTAACCATATATACTACGGTGATTTACTAAGCATAGCTCGGGTATGACACACGGTCGAACGTTTGGGGGTACCGAGTAAGGATAAAACTCATTTTTAAGTCATAATTGATTTGCGGGGCAAGTTTGCTAATCATTACACCACGTCAAGGTGCTTTAATAGTAATCCTTTCTTCTCTCGCCTTTCTCACTTGTGGAACTCTTCCTGATTTCCTTCCAACGTCGATCTTCAAAAATGTAAATGCAACATCAGTCATCATTTTCTGTCTCCTTGAAACCTGTTTTTTTTCTTGACCTCTCTGTTGCTTTTCCTCTCGATAAACTGTTGCATCATAGTTGCTTTGTTGCCTTACCCGGGGGAAAAACGATTTTTAAAAAAGAATCAAAAAACTAGCAGACCAGACCACCATTTTCATAAAGATATAGCTACATAATGTCATCAATTCAGGGGAGATAATTCTGATGCAACAACGCTACAGACATCTAAAAAAAAAGAAGCTATATCAATAAAGGAGGAGGGATCAAACACAATGGCACAATACCAATTAAGTGGGTCATGTACACAAAGTTAATTGATGTAATAACTATCAGACCGATCGTTACTAAAATTGTAACGTGCACAGTTGGTGGCATAGCAAACTTCGAAAGTTTAAGTGCAATGTCGGTCGTTATCTTCTGTCTCTTTGAATCCTATTCTTTTACTCTCTTTTTCTTTAACTCTCCGTAGCCCTTTGCATCTTCGTGTCCTCATTGCCTTGCTTGGGGTGAAACGAATAAAAAAATGTAAGTACTCAGATCTTACCTCTGTCAAACGCAACACCATTGTCCCGAAAAACTCAATAATCAGATATGTTGCAAGGGAGGTAACTCTCAGTTCAGAAGTCTTTTTTTTTTTTTTTTTTGTCGGATGTCTTCAGCTTTGAAATTATATTTCGATCGAAAAAATTGTGAGTCCATCCCTGCCTAAAATGTATTTGATTGTTCATTGCTTAAATACTGGCAATGTTTGGCACTAAATTGATAGATCCGCTCGTATAAAATAGAGAAGTTTTTTTTTTAATTTTTGTAGATTAGTATCCATTTAGAGAGGATCTTCTCCAAGACACTACGATTGTAGAATCGAAAAATATTGATTTTTCTTTTCACCATCTTAGAAGCGGGGGCCACTTCATAATATAAGTACAGTGTCAAATCGATGGCTGACTTCTTAAATACTAAGTAAAGAGTCGTTCGTATTTTGTTTTTATTTGCAAACTATTTGGGCTCTGAATGGAAGTAGTACCTTTGAAGTGTGGTACGCTCTAGCTTCGGGTGGACGGGTATCACTGGTCCTCTACGATCTCTTAATAAATCTCTCACGTGCTGGGTTCAGGTTGCCATGGCCCGGTAAACAGTTTCAGCTGGCGGGCTAAACTCATGTGACGGGGTGGAGTTAACACGGCACCAATGGGCGAAGCACCTCCAAGTCACTGGACAAGGTGTAAGGGTTCCTTAGATGAACTACAACGGCCACGTGTTTGTGACCAAGGGGAAATAACTAGTTGGAGGATATCGGCTGTTGTCTAACCTGGAGAGGGATGGGCTTCGCAAGGTTAAAGCAGCCAAGACACGCCACACGATGAGAGCACTAAGAAACCATTCGCGGAGACCCAGACTCTGGTACACATACAATCGCGACAGATGGAGGAGTATGGTTCCCTAATGACTCATTCTGGAAAGAGGGCGAAAAAAAATCGTTGTTTCAAACGGTTTAAGAGCCGGACAATCTCATCAGAGATGAAAAAGAGACTTGAAGCAACAGAAATATGGCTCTACAGAAAAATGCTGAGGATACTATGAACCAAACATGTGAGCGACAACAAGGTTTTGAAGAAAACGGAAAGGAAACTCATACTTAACATCAAGAAGAGGCAGTTGAAATTTCTGGGACACGTAATGAGGAAAGAGGGCTTGGAAAATCTGATACTCAGGAGACAGATTGATAGGAAGAAGGACAGGAAAGCAGCACATAATATACAGTGGGGGAAAATAAGTATTTCATCCCCCTGCTGATTTTTGAGTTTGCCACCTTACAAAAATAGGAACGGTCTATAATTTTCAGAGTAGGCCCGCCTTGAAAGTGAGACATAGAATATTAAAAAATCTAGAAAATCACATTATATTAATTTCTGAATATTTTTTTCTTTTTTTATTGAAAAATTAAAATCCCCCCACTAGCAAAACATAACTCAGTATTTGAAGAAACCCTTGTTGGCAAGTACAGCAGCCAGTCGTTTATTCTAGTTGGTTACCAAGTTTTTACAGATCCCGGGAGTGGATTTTGGCCCACTCCCCTTTGCAGCTTAAGAGCGAAAGAAGTAGTTGTTTCAAACGGTGCTTACGTCATCGATACTGCGTACTAGTATGAAGTGGGGAAATGGACAACTTCGGTAGTACGCAGTTATCAATGACGTAAGCAGTTTCAAACTTGACATTTATAAATAAAAACAAATACAGATAACTATTTAACAATCGACTTGATACTGTCTATTATGAACATTCTAAAAGAACATTTAAAAAAAATCAATTTTCGATTCTGAATAATGTCCTGTATTAAATTTGAATTTTAGTGTGAAACACAACTGTATTTTAAGAAAAACATTTTTTTCCAGTAGTGCAAATATATTCGATGCATCTTGAACATATCTTTAAATTGATATTTTTATTTATTCAGGGGCAGTAATTTTAAATATTTTTTGAAACGAAATTGTAACAGCAATTCAGAAAAGAAAATTATCTTTGAAAAAAATTACGACTAATTTTTTTA
Source organism: Acanthosepion pharaonis (assembly GCA_903632075.3). Classification (NCBI taxonomy): domain Eukaryota; kingdom Metazoa; phylum Mollusca; class Cephalopoda; order Sepiida; family Sepiidae; genus Acanthosepion; species Acanthosepion pharaonis. Next base: position 152,921 of record CAHIKZ030002288.1, on the reverse strand, counting down.
TTTTTTATTTTTTTTTAAAGAATCGTCCATTCTCAAAATGCGAGACAAAATGGTGTCCCGCATCAGTCAATCAATAAACACGCCCTTCAGCGTCAAAATACGGGACAATCCCGAAATTTTGCCTGGCGGTTTTTGCAACTTGAGATCTCACATCACGTATCGCTTAATTTACTGTCCTCATCAGGTGGAGGGTTACTCTTACTCTGTTAAAGGAACCCTACGCGCTTATCTCAGCGTTCGTTACAGTTTTTCAAAACAGTCTGCCGTGAAGTCTTTCTTTTCGGATCTACATCCGTTGTCTTGTCTTGAGTTCATTTCGCACTCTGAAAGCTACCTTAAAAAAAAAAGGGTAAGCCAAAAGTTGCAGCAGGGCTCCAAACTTACCGTATTTGCATAACATTCACCCTCACATAAGATGCACCTCTCCATTTCACAAGGATATTTGGTGGTTGGGGGGGGAATTAGTGTTTCATCATATAGTTATTGAAACTTATTTTAAAGTGGTTTTGTAGGGGGAAAATGTAGTTTTGTACATATATAAATAAAAAATACCATTCTGAGGATGTACTCAAGGGGCATCGAAAATATTTGCACTACTGAAAAAAAAATGTTTTTCTTAAAACACAGTTCTGTTTCAATCTAAAATTCGGATCTAATACAGGGCATTTGTCAAAATCGAAAAAAAATGTTTTTGTTTTTTTTAAATGTTCTTTTAGAAGGGGTCCTGTTCATAATAGACAGTATCAAGTCGATTGTCAACTTCTTAAATAATTATCTGTATTTGTTTTTATTTACAAATGTCAAGTTTGAAACTGCTTATCGTATATCGTAACAGTCGACTGGAATTAAGTATGAAATCATATATTGTAACTTTAACCTTCGAAGGAAAATAAATGAAATTTGCCAATGCAGTTGTTAGTACATTTGTATCAATGAGTACTGGTATATATAAACAAAGCAATCTGATATGAAACAACCCGTGAAGTACAAATGTTAATGAATTCATACAGATAATTCGACTACATGCAAAATATTTCACGGAATATTACCAGTCGTATACAACAAGCAAAAGGGAAAATCTGAATGCATTCTAACAGAAATTGGTTTTTCAGACTGTAGATGACAAGAGCAGATCCTCCTCTGACCTAGCTCTATCATCACCGTGGTGGGAAAACTGGCTACTCACATTCAATGCCTCAAAAACCAATCTAGTTACATCATAACCGATCGACTATCACGATGAATATATATTCCCTCAGGGTGTCCCCGTGCCTTAAGCGTCTATTAGACCTTAAACTCAACCCATGCCTCAAGTGGAACTCTTACAGAAGATCCATCAGTAAAGATACTGGAACAATGGTCAATTCCCTGTACCGCTCCAGTAAGTATCTTAATCCTCCTGTTTCCTGCCAGATCCGGCCGAAAATCGACTACTGCTGACATATATGGGCAGGAGCTGCTCAGACTTTGTTATAGCATATCTACGGACGATAATATATGTATGACCACATTCCCATAAATACAGTAGTGAATATTATACGTAGTGTAAAGTTGGAGATTTGTCTCCAGCTGTGCTGGTCAAACTCTCTACCTCCGGGCAGAGAGGATCCCCAGACGAGGCTATGTCGATGGGCAGTGTCTCATCTTGGGAAACAACTACCCAACCAGGGTCTACGGGGAATTTTTGGCCGAGCCTACAGACTCGGATACCTCACATTAAATTCGGCCTTGTGCCACATCTGACCGGGTGAGGCGATTAGCAGATATCCTAGAGTTGGAGATTCATTGTGGAATTCACTTGACTCACTTCTAGCAGTTGACAACTACTTCTAGACGCCGCTGGCGAATCTTATATGCATTGTTCTTGTCCTAAGTATTATCGTTCATTACCAACTTTTGTGTGATCATTCTATTCAGTGACCTTCTCTAGGTTACAACAGTCTTCACTTTCGAGTTTCGATAGAGGCCAAAAGCTTCTCCGCGTCCTTGTGGGTGACAAATTATTTTCCATCTACCAACTCTTTTCCTAAAGACGACGAAACGATGCAAGCCTCTCTCTCTACTCTATCGCTATTTCTATGGAAAGTGCTCAGACAAACTAGATTCCTTAGTTCCACCAGTTCTAACCTTCACGGCTAAGACCCACCATGCCACGCCCATTGTAGCGAACTACCCGTATTCCATTGGTGAGAAGTTTCGCTCGAGCAGCTTCCTATGAACCTACTGCTTTGTGAAACCAATTTTCAATAGGTTGGTTCCTTCACTACAATTTTCAAGTTATCTTTCTGATATATCCGCATAAACTGTGCCTCTGTAACTAAGCTTGAGTGGCTCTTGTGCCTTGTACAGAGTGGGCATCACTATAGAAAACAAACAGTACAGACTACCATACATAGCAAGCGACCTCATTTTTAACCGCCATTTCTATTTCGTTTCCTTTTCTGACGCCTAAGTCGCAAGATAACACCTGTGGCGATGAGACAGAGTCTGTTTGTTCTCAGCTCGAAGAAAGGTTATTAATGTGACTGTTTCCTAAGTGGTTGTGGGTTTACAGGTGGTTATCTACAGATAATGTCCATATTCCAAATATACACCAATTTTTTACTTTTAAAAATGCATACAAAGGTAATTAGTACAAAGATATTTTACATGTAGATAAAATTTTATACGTCTTAAAATAAAATATACAATATTCACAGAGTTCATAAGTTCCTATCAGAATGTTCTCGTGTTGAACTGTAGGTCCTTAAGTATATAAAAGAGAATATATGTGTGTGTGTGTGCGCGCGCGCACGTATGGCCGAGTGTCTGACCATGAGACCCGGGTTCGAATCTCACCATGGTCAATAACTCTGTTAGCGCGAAGTCAAAAGTCATCGTGGCCGATGTTCAAATTGTTGATCACGCTCGATAATACGCTCTCCCTCAGAAACTGTAACAAATTTGCCTGAGCGAGCGTCTGCAATAGGGATTGGCTAGCCGCCCTAGTAGACGAGTGGCCAGCTATTATGTATGTATGTATGTATGTATGTATGTATGTATGTATATGGGCACGTTGTTGTTAGATTGTGTGGAGCTTACTAATGTGGGTGTTTCCTAAGTGGTTGTGGGTTTTCTGTTATTAGTTCAAAGTCACACAATCTTCTATTTTTATTGAATAATTTTTAACTTTGCAAATGAATTTTATTTCTAATCAAGATAACGTAATAACGAGAGTAAATGGTAAATTCTGTTAAATTTTATTCTAATGTGAGAAAATGTGTATCATATCCTTTGATAGTTATTGATATTTTTTCATGATCATTCATCCGAGATATATATATATTAGTTAAATTCCCAGATGAATTCTGTGAACACGACAGATTGGTATCAAATGACAATTAATTGTCGTGTTCACAGAATTCATCTGAGAATTTAACTATATTGTCGACATGGAAAAAAAATAATAATCCCTTACTATAAAAGTAATTTACATTAACCAGAAAAAGAAAAGGCTTAGACAGAAGCGTATATCTTTTTAAATTTGGATTTTTAATGTAACTATAACAACGAAAACATTTCGATTTCATTTTTGCCTTTGAAAAAAAAAATTATATAAGACGAAACGCGTCGACAAAATGTAAGATTTTTTTTTCCAATTGTCATTTGATACATACACACATTATTTTATATATATATATATATATATATATATATATACATCTTTGTTTATACATTCTTTTCATAGATACAAATATTTAAGTAAATGCTCTGTTTAAACTAAACAGTATTACAACATTTACCTGAATGCCCGAGAAATTTTCCCAGAAAATCTTCGTCCTCCGTCAGGATTCGAACTTGTATCCTATACGGAACCGTCATTTAGCTTGACGTGCCTTTAACCGATTTAGCCACAGAGGAGCGTTCGGTTAGCAAGGTCGAATTTACTGTATTTGAACTTCAATCTTCTATGATTCTCTCACGTACATTCATATCTGCTCATGGCGTATCAAATGTAAACAAATGACGTTACACATTATGAAATGGAAAAAGTTCGACAATTATTTTAAGACATTTTTATGTTCATACATTCTTTTCATAGATACAAATATTTAAGTAAATGCTCTGTTTTATAATAAACAGTATTAATAACATTTACCGATCTGAATGTCCAAGAAATTTTCATAGAAAATATTCGTCCTCCAACAGGAATCGAACCTGTATCCTATACGGAGCCGTTATATAGCCTGACCTGTCTTAACCGATCGAGCCACGGAGGATCGTTCGATTAGCAAGGTCGATTTTACTGTTTTTAAACTACAATCTTCAAGGTCAGCTGCCTTTGTACTGACGATAATTGCGGAAAGAGTCTATCGTGCTCGAGATAAAAACGGTGAATCTCAGGTTGTAGATTTGGATATCTCGAAAGCCTTTGACAGGGTTTGTCATACAGGTCTTCTCAAGCTGAAACGTTACGATGTTTCTGGATACATTTTTGAGTTGATCCAGTCGTTCCCATCAAATCGTGAAATGAATGTCATCCAAAATAGCCAACTCGTCTAGATCCTTTCGGATTAACGCGAGTGTTCCACCAAGGCTCCATCCTTTGACCTACTTTGTTTTGAATTTTCATTAATGACCTTCCCGATGTCATAAGCTCTCAACTTGTTATCTGCGCTGATGACACAACCATTTGATAGTATCTCGATAGTAAGGCTGATCAGTCCAACTTGGTCAAAGTAGCAGTCGATATTTAAACCGATGTCCGTTGTTAACTGGGACAAAGGATGGCTTGTTAATTTTAACGCCTCCAAAACTAAACTTCTCTTTATTAATCATCTGAGTGAGCCCTCTATGCTTTCCATCAACATGGCTGATGCTAACCTCCAGGAAAGTGACTCGTTGTGCCTTCCCGGGCTAATGTACTCAGTTGACATGACATGGAAAGACTATATTGAATCCATTGATAGTTCAGCTGCTAGGAAAGTTGGTTCACTGTGTTATGCGAGACGATCTTTCTCTCCAGACTCCATCTTACTTATCTATAAGTCAACCATTCGTCAATGCTTAGAATATTGCTGCTACGTATAGCGGCACCCTTGCTATTCACCTTTAGCTACTTGATAAAATCGAAAGAAGAATCAGCAATATTATCGATCCTGATCTGGCAGCCCGGCTTCAGTCTCTTTCTCACTGCCATAAAGTTGCCTCTGTGTGTGTGTTTTTTTTTTCTATAAATACTTTCGTGGTAATTGTTCGGATGAACTATTCGCTATGGTAGCTAGATTTCTTGAATTTAAGCGCAGTACTAGACTAGCATCGAGAACTTATAATTTACAGTTGATCTGGTTAGATGTAGCCGTAAGTTCTATGCTAATAGTTTCTTTTCTCGCTTGTGGAACTCCCTTCCGGCTCCATGATTTCCAGCCAACTTTGATCTGCAACAATTTAAATGCAATGCCAATCGCTATCTACAGCCCTCCTGATTACTCTTTTTCTCTTCCCGCTCATTATTAATGTTTCTGTTCCTAATTCTTCCACAGCCGGTTAACCCCTTATGTCTTAGTGGCTTTACTTCCTTACAAGGAGTGAAACCGATTAAAAATAAAATTAGCATGGCAGAACAAATTCACTGATTTGGACAGAAAAGGCCTTCAGAATGCCGTCAAAATCCGCAAAAATGTTTTATCCTTTAATAGTCAGTTGTGCTTAGTTTAATTTCTAACGTATATAAATATAGGCAGAAAAAAAGCAGATATTGATAAGATAGCGAGGGTCATAAAGCTGGGTCCCCAATCAGGCTGTCCCTCGGGTCAGGGAGGGATTCAGATATAGTATGCAATGGCCCTGGTTGTTATATTTTGTGAATGATGTTTCTAGACATTTTAACAGGCACACGACTGTTTTGTCCTGACAGAAAAAAAAAAGTTAGATCAGTTTTCTGTTATTCTTTCATAAACTGATCTCGTATTTTTATATTTTTAAAACCGACCTTCTGGCACTACAGAATCACAAACAACGAACTTTATCCCCCCGCAAAAAAAATCGCATCACTTAAAGATTTTCAACAACCACAATAGATAGAGAAAATGATAAACTCAAATTTTTCACCTTCAACACGACCTTAAACAAATGGCTAAGAAGGAAACTCCCATCAGTACTAGAAAGAGCCATAACAAGTAGTGGACTTCGGAAGCCTATTTTCCTGAAAAAAGTATTTCAACGTTTTATAAAAACCGACCGACATTAACGCTGTTCGATGATTGTTGAAGGTTTCCTTATAAGGAAACGGCTGATTTCGTTATTATCATTAAATATCGTAATAAAATTATGAACTGATCTCGCCCTACCAACATCTTGTGAGATAATCAGTTAGTGTCAAAGTTCAAGCGATCCACCATGCCCTAAATTTGCTGTTGTGGATCGAATCTTTGGCAAAATTTCACCTTCGAGTCCGCAATAAAACCGTGCGTCAAAAGGTCGGTTTTTCCCTTGACACCGCTATTATTTTGTACTGCCTTTATTCTCCCATTCTGTTTTAAAAAGCGATAATTATAATTTTAATAAAACCTAAAAATAAATTGATACATCTTTTTGCTCTTTGAGAATTTACGACAAAAATATTTAAATACTATTTATTAGATTGTTTGTTTAGGAGAATAAGTTTATATTTCCAACTTTCTAAAACTGCAAATCAACCAATACAATGTTTATTATTTATCAGTTTATAAAGAAATAAATAGGAAAACAATTCTTTTTTTTCATAAATTTTATAAAAAGTCTTTCAAACATGAAAATTTAAATAAACAGATAAAAAGTGAGTGTCGTTTTAAATTTTGAAAAAATACATTTTCCAGGCATTTCTTTCATGCAGGAATTCATTCATATATTTTTTATAAAATTATGTATAAAAACTTTTAATTAATGAAATTAATTAATGAAAGTTAAAGGTAGTTTGTAAAAACTACCTTTAGCTGATTTTTTTTTTTTTTTTTGCTATTTGAAATTTTAGTTAACTTTGTAATTTTTTTTTTTAGCAATGACAATTTTTCTTTAACATTTGCTTTTACTTTCATAAAAGCAAAATGTACTTCTGAAATATGAGTGAAAGTAAAAACTTTTACGTTGACATTTTGCAATGTTTTTCTTTGGTATTTTCTTTCGTTTTTTTTTTTTTGGTGGGGGGGATAATTATCTATATATATATATATATATATATATATACATATACATACACAGTGTAACCCGGATATAAGAGAGTTGTCGGGACCGGAGAAGAAGTCTCTTATATCCGGGTTTGGTCTATTTTATATACATTAACACAGGCTCTAATTTGGGACTAGAGAAAATCTCTCTTATATCCGGGTTACACTATATATATATATATATATATATATAAATTTTGTGACCTCCATTACTCCGTCTGTCCGTCACACCCGCTAAAATAGCTATACATTGACTGAGCAAAACCAAATTTTGGGGAGAATTGCAAACAGTTGAAGGAGTACAAAGTACAGTTGGTTTTTATAGAGTGTGTAGATTAGTACAATAAATTTTTATTAATTTAAAAAAAATTAATGAAAATTTTAAAAAAAACGATTGGTTTGCGAAATTGAGCAAAATATATAGTTTGTAAATCTTGACAAAACAGTACTAAATACTGAAGATTTCAACATGTGTCAACATGTTTAAAAAAAGTCTTGTAGCTTTATAAAACTGCTGTTTCCATAAATGACTACATATCTTCAGTTGAAACAGCAGTTTATAATCAAGTTTATAAATTGAACATTAGAAGTACAATGGAAAAATTATTGTTTATTTTCAACTTACTTGTTTCATAGAAAATTATTTTGTACATAATTTGGAAAAAGGTCAGTAACACTACAAATTTTGAAGAAAGCTGTAGAATAGATCAGTTGAAACCCAATGATAACAATAGCAGTCTTTAATTGTTTTGCCTGCAAACAAACAAAAATAGTGTATCAAATGTACGGTTTTTCCCTTGACACCGCTATTATTTTAACTCCCTTCACTACCTCGGCAATGTTTTTCGTTTTAAAAAGTGAAGATTAAAATTTTAATAAAACGAAACTAACATATGAAAGTAAATTTATTTATTTTTGTTCTTGAGAATTTACAACAAAAATATTAGATTTATTTATTAGATTTACTAGAATAATTTTATATTTCCAACTTTCTAAAACTGCAAACCAACCAATACACTACAATGTTTATCCGTTACCAATTTATAAAGAAATAAATATGAAAACATTTTTTTTTTTTTTTTTAATCATAGATTAATAAAAATTTTACTAATTCATAAAACTATGTGAACCAATAAGTGGAATCTTTATTTATCATTTTATGAATTTGGAATCGATTGGCAATTCGCCGGTGTTTTGCCAAACATTTCAAAAGACACAATTTTTTTTTGAAAATTTAAGTTTTTATACATTTTTGAACAAAAAACATTCTTTTTTTCAATTTTATTTCTTTATAAAATGCTAAATAATAAATATCGCATTGTACTTGGTTCACATATTTTATAGTCTGGTAAATAAATGTTACCGTGGGAGTCTCGATAGTTTAAAGTAATAGCGGTGTCAACAGAAAAACCGTCCCTTTTGACAACGCTTTTTTTTTTTTTTTTTTTTTTTTTTTTAGGTCACGAAGGTTAAACATTAGCGAATCTTTTATGGAAAGGGAAATTTTAATGAGATTATATGTGTTTGTTTTATGAGAGTTTTCAGATGTTTTCCTCCATTAATCTTAATATTAAAAGCAATAACTTGTACCCAAACTTGCTATACTTTAAGAACAGGTTTTATCACTTTTTTTCAGTTTTCAGCAAGCATCATGAATCTAATAATTTTATCACCTTGATTAACAAATGCAATGCAAAAATGCTTGACTAACCGTGCACAGCTACGAGGGACATTCTGAAAGTAATGCTTCCGATTTCTTTCCACATAAGCGACAACAGGAACACAGTTTCTCACGTTCAAGATATTATTTTTCTAGATAGCCAGCCACCAATGCCCAAAGATGGTCGCACGAAGCACTTTGCTGTTGAAACACATTTACCCAATGCACAACTGCTTATATTCACTGTCTGCAAGCATTGATGAATGACAGTATATGTAATTATTTTTTCTGCACAGAATTAAAGGACACACCTCTCTGTTTCATAGGCACTTTTATGTCAGAAACTATTTTGCCAGACTTTCGCTCAGATGTTAAGTATAACAGGAAGCATTATTTTCGAAGTGACCTCTCCGTATATAGTACGTGTACACATACAACAGACTAATGCACGATCTTTGTTAAATTATTAATCGTTTAACTTAAATTCACTATTGACCAATACATAAGATGCACAAAAATTTAAATATTTGGCTATAGCCAATCTACTGGTATTATGGACAGGAGGTCGATCACCAGTTCAGGATATCGACTTCAACTATCAGTACGAGTGGCAGTTATAAATTAAAGAAATGCTTTTGTTCTTAGAGGCCAGCGGATTAATTATATCATCATCATCAGCAGCAACAGCAGCAGCGTTTCTTTGTCCCTCCCCTAATCCTTTCATAATCTAACGTTATGTTTGTGCTATTCTTTGCGATATTTGACCAGCAAAACTTTCCGTCTCATCTCTCCATTTCCTTTTTCTCTACTGCGCTTGTTAGCTATCGGGGATCATTTAACCGAATTTGGCTCCACCTGTTATCATTTCTTCTTGTTATACGTTCCACCCACTTCCACTTTTGTGACTTAATCCCGTTTATAATATATCTTCTGTTGTTGATTGGTCCAAGTTATATCTAGCAGTAGCCTATGCATTGATGTTTGTGCATTTTTAATCTGTTTTCAAGTAAAATAGACACGTATCCATACATTTTCACACACACACACACACACACACACTGGTAAAACCTCTTGATGATTGAACCGAGCAATTACAAAAATATTCACCTACGAAACTACAGAGTTGAGGTGCTGAATATAACATCTATCAGATAAGTGACATTTTTTATATTAATCATATCTTATATATATTATATATATATATATATGTGTGTGTGTGTGTGTGTTTTTATTATAAGAGATTATAATAAAAACATTTTGAAATCGCTACACAAAAGCTTACATGTTTCAATACTATGATTGTACTTCTTCAGGCGATGGTAAGTAACCGATGATTAAATGATTTTTAAAGAAATTTAAAAACAAAGTGTTACCTCTTTTATGAAAGTTAAAGGTAAGGGACATACGGCCAGAATTTAAAAAAATAGACTTGTCGGTATGTCTTGAGTAACCAGTTAAATGTCAGATCTACGCTAAATAGAAAATTAAGCTCAAAAGGTGGAGATGAGTGAATTATTTCTTCATAATACGATAAACCGGAACATAGACATGCTATTGATGATTACGGAAGTACATTTTATTTATTTATATATATATGCGCGGGTTCAAGTTCACAGATTTGAAAAGAAAAAGTTTTTTTTTCTTTTTAGTGAAATATATATATATATATATATATATATAATATATATATATCTTCTCCCTCTAGCTATGGGTAAAATAGCAGGACAGACTGGGTTCTATAGCCTTGGATGGCAACTGGTCTAGGAGAAGGACAACTCTGAATTCAAAACCTGCGGAGGGTTGTTTGGGAACCTTGTGGCACGTAGTGCACCAGGTCTCTATATTCGTTCCTTCAAAAAGTGTGGATGGTCCTGCACGAAACCTTCACCACTATAATCGAATCTCATGTGCCGGTGTCGGGCTGTCAGTTTCCTGGAAAACTGATCTGCTTGACCCTCATACGTCGAACGCGACGGGAGAATCGATTATTATATATATATATACACACACACACACACACACACACACACACACACACATATGTATGTGTGTGTGTATATGTAACCATTTACATCTGCTCTAGTCTGGCTGCCGGTCTACGCGTCATGACCATTTATAAAAATTAAAATTTTTTGCCTCTTCACTTACTTTAAATTTAACGTAGGTCATATTTGATTGGTCGATCAGAGTAAAGCCCAGAAACCTTATAACCCGCATTTTTTTTCTATTTTTCGTAAAAAGATGTATTTTGCTTTTAAATCTAAATAAATCGTTCACTCGCCAGTAATTTACAATCGCCTGATGAGATTCATTGATACGCATCGAAATTCGATTGCAATTGTGTAGCGACTTTGACATGTTTTCGGTGTAATATCATAAAATAAATAATATTGCTCTATTTTGTATTGATCCTTCTTTTAAATTAAATGTTACGAACGTTGAAATTGTACTCTACTTGTTCTCATCTTACCTGTGTGTATATATATATATATATACATACACACAAATGAGAGACACAACAGATGGAGTAAAAATCTACTGTTCGTAGCATTTACTTTTAAAAACGTGCTCAATACAAAATAGAGAATTATTATTATTATAAGAGATAGAAACATTTTGAAATCGCTACACAAAAGCTTTCATGTTTCAATACTATGATTGTATTTCTTCAGGCGATGTTAATCATAGTATTGAAACATGAAAGCTTTTATGTAGCGATTTCATTTTTTATTATAATCTAATATATATAATATCAGATATGTGGTGCAGTTTAAATTATATTACAGTGAATCATTCATACAAAAAGTAAATTAGTAAAGTTAATATAAAATGTTCGAAATCACTTCGCTAAATTCTAAATATGCATTAACCCACTAACCACTCAAAGAATATTATGATCCTTGTTTTTTAAAATTATAATAACTTAAAAAAAATTATTGCGACTGCACGCTCCACAAGTTTGTATCTGTTATTAATAACACATTTAAAAAAGAAAAAAAACATATTTCGATTTGCGTTATAAGTTTTCGTCTTGGATGCTACCTGAATTTTACCAAAAAAAAAAAAATATATATATATCTGTTATAGTGGAACACACTTATTCTATAGCTAATAGACTCTCCCACCTATAATTAGTAGGTGTAGTAGCAGTCGCTGAGTCGCTCAGTAAGTTGGTCAGTCAGTCGGTGTCGGACGACCGTTAGTCGGATACTAAAAGTATCAGCGACCACCACTAGATTTCTCTGCGTCATTACCTATTATATCAAGTTCCTAACGTTTTGTACATCGAACCTATTTTAGGACCGACTTAGTGAAATACAAGCCTCCACTGTGAAACTCCTCTACAACAATATCCCTGCCTGATAATGACCGGGGGACCCGCCGAAAGTAATTGCATATTTAAGGAAGACATAATATAGTTTATAATTTTTTTTTTTTTTTTTTTTTTTTTTTAAATCATAACATTCATCGAGTGATTAGTGGGTTAATGTATCTTTAAAATTTTGTTAGCGAAGTGATTTCACTGTTTTATATCATTAACTTTACTCATTTACTTTTTGTATTAATGAGTCATTGTAATATATACTTCTTGTAAGTTATCTTATTCTTAATTATTTCCTCTCAATCTTCTGTCTTTGCTATCCATTGGGTACTATTCAACTATCCTTTTGCTCCATCTGTTATCCTTTCCTTTTTATTATTGCATTTCAAGCATCTCCACTTTCGTTGCTTAATCACTCCCATGATAATTATGCTCCCTATTTGTTCTCTGATTCATTTTAACCCTTTTTTCCCTAACAATACCCTCTGCGCTTCTTTACCAGCTGCCTTTGATGAGAACTTACAGTATTTGCTGGCATCTAAGTCAAGTCGGACATCTCTCTTCCTGCGAAGGAAAAATATTCAAATATTAAACTGCGTGCTGCTAATATGTGCAAGAGGCTAATCTTCAAAGGTACCAATTGTACATCTAGACATTCAGCTGTAAGAAGCTGTCTTCCAAAACAAAATTTCATTAAACAGGCATCTTTATATTGGTCAATAAATATAGTAGTTATATATCTATATACGCACATCTGTAAGTCTGTAGCCTGTGGATAATAATTTTAAAAAAATATCCAAAAAAAATTTCCTATAAAATCTATTTAGTCGATGTATCTAATCCAATATTTTCTCGATTATTCACATAAATTGAACATTATACAGTGATCTTTTCAGATCTAGGTTGACTTTAAGTTAGGCTACAGACTTATTGATCTATTGAGTGTTGGAGATGAATACAACAATTCTTTCACCATTAAATAGAAGAATAATTCAACATTTTTATTGCTTCTCGTTATAATTTCAAGTATTTTTTTTTTTTTTTTTTTTGAAAAACTCTATTTTATTATTTTCACATTTAATTCAATTTATTTTTAATTCTTATTTATTTCGAAATAGTAATTATCATATTTAATCGAAGGGGGGGATTTCACTTTTTTTTCTTTTGAAAAATATCCATTGGGTTCTGGATATGAAACTTGAGTTATCTGGTCGACTAGTATTCGTCTTACATTCTGCAAACAGCCACTATTTGTACTTGATCTTTTTTTTAAAAAAAAATCATTTCACCTCAAGCAAGGCAATGAAGCAACTAAGACGCGAGTTGTTACTGAGTGTGAGAGAATATGAGGAAAAAAAAAACGTTATTTAGGAGGGAGAATAATAAAAGAACAGAAATAAAGATAGAAGATAACGATTGAAATTCCATTTAAACTTTTGAAGATCAAAGTTGACTGAAAAGCAAGAATCCGGAATAGATTTCCACAAGCAAAAAGTGTGAAAGAAGAAACTATTAGCATAGAATCTACGGTTACATCTATCCACTTCACCTGTAAGATGATGATACCTTTCCGCCAATCAAGTACTGCGCTTAAATTCATAACATCTAGGTAACAAAGAGAAAAGCGCGCGCATCAGAACAATTATCATGAAAATATTTTAGAAAAAGATACAGCAATCGTTACTCTTCAAAAATTTAAATGCAATGTCAATCGATATCTACTGTCCTCCTGATTACTCTTTTCTCTTCCCGCTCATTATTAATGTTTTTGTTCCTAATTCTTCCACATCTTGTAACCTCTTGTGTGTTAGTGGCTTTTCTGCCTTGCATGGGGTGAAACAGATTACAAAAAAATAAAACTTGAGGAAGTTAATCTATAACCTGTAATGATTACCACAAGAATTCCATCAACAATGCATTACATTAGTCTGATGAAGTCCCTCTCGACATCGAAACGCGTCACCCAGATTTTTTTTTTTTTTAAATCATATATCATACTTATATATAATATATATATATATATATATATCCTACGACATTGGGATTTTGCTGCTCACATTGGTAGGTAAGTAAACTTTTGATTTTATTGTTTGACAATCGGTGAACACCATGTTTTGAAATGAAAAAAGGCAGGCTGGATGCATTAAAAGTATGTTTTTATAACAAAATGCCAAAATAATATTCATAATATGAGTCAGTAGGCTAAAAGTTAAGAGACATTAAATCGGTCTTATTTACACTATATTGTACTATTGTACTCGTCTTTGTTGTTATCACAGCGTTTCGGTCATTGTACCATCCGGCCTTCTTCAGGTGTATCGGTATACCCCAAGAGTTTCTTTTCTCGCACTTCCCGACGGAGAAACTCCCTTCCTCTTACTTACCAAGTTTTTTCTCTCACTTTCACTCTATATAACCCCCTGCGTACTAGTGATACTCCCGACTTGCCTGGTGTGAAAAGCTTAAAAAATGTATATTGATCTGGGTAACCAACAGTGAATTCTGAACCGAACACTTTATTTAATCTACAGGGGTAGACAGTCCTCGTTCACCTGCCCATGTCTAGATTCTGACTCTGATTTTATATTGAGCTCTTTTGATTTATATACTTTTTGGAATTATCCATACGGATTACAAAATATTATATAATTATTATAATGAAAACGAACACTTAACATACCATGGTGATATTTGTTTTGTTAGAATCGAAGATTCGATCTCAACTCTTCAGACCGACTCTTACACACAAATATAAATGGACATGGATTTTACCAGGCTTTAAAAAAAAACTCGATCAGAATATAAATTATGTTAAATATGCCAATATTTGCTCTGTTTTTTATATTGAGCTTTTTTGATTTATATACTTTTTGGCATTATCCAAAATATTATATATATCCGAACTTCATTCCTGACGAAAATGAATTCATAAATGCGCCAGACACACCACAACTCGACTGTCAAGACGGCTCACCTTACATCTTCATACAGACGCCTGAACCGGTATTAATTTGTATTAACCTCTACATGAAATCTACTTATAGGGAACATAAATGTGATAGGGATCTCTAACGACAAAAAGTGTTTTAAAGTGACGGAAGCTCTTATAAAAGAAAAACAAGACACCAACCCTTAATAACATTAGAGATGAACACGGTCACCATGTACTTGCCGTATTTAATAACTAAAATACGTCTTCTTTTCATTATTTTTTAGGCTGTATACAATAGCACACCATTTATTATAGCAGTACAACTGTCAGATTTGAAAATGGCTAAGAGTTCACAACCATTTTTGTTTATGCCCCATCTGCAAATCTCTAAAATCCTGATGCCCCCACCATCCGTGACATATAATTCCTATTCAAAATTGAATTAATATTCATTTGGAGGATGCCTAAAAAAGCCATTAACTTTCCTTAAGAACTTGAGGCTGCATATATGCAATAGTACTGTCATTTAATTTTACAATATTTATAAAAAATATTGTGTTACTAATATATATATGCTGGACTCTCCCGTCGTATTCGACGTATGAGGGTCAAGCAACTCAGTTCCTAGGAACCGACAGCCCAGACATCAGCACATATGATTTGATTAGAGTGGTGGAGGCAGAACCAGCCAGACATTTTAAAGAGCCAAATACAGAGACCTGGTGCACAACGTGCCACAAGGTCCCCAAACGACCCTCCGCAGGTTTTGAATTCAGAGGTTTCCCTCTCTTAGACCAGTTGCCATCCAAGGTTATAGAACCCAGTCTGTTCTACTATTTACTATTTATCCATTGCTGGGGGAGAAGAAGAGGACTCATACCTACTCCACCGTGTATATATATATATATATATATATATATATATATATATATATATATAATTATTATTTATAAAAAAAAAGAAAATGGCTATTTTTTATTTGTGATTTTATAACATATTTCTGTTATAATTTTTTTTATAAATAATAATTATATCTCTCTATTTTGTATTGAGCACTCTTTTAAGAATATTAATTGTTGGTTATTGGAATTCATTCCGTATACACCAATTATATACTTATATATATATATATATATATATATATATATATATATATATACACACACACACACAGACACAAATATTTTTAAGTATGCATACTGTATATGCACCTAATGTATTAACTCGCACACGAACTCACGCTAAAAAAAATCACATGACTCGTTGTCAAATTGCCTACCCACCTCTGTGGGCGTGCACCTCACGTTGGGGAACACGGGATTACTCGAAAGCGTTCGGAATCCACAAACATTGGGATAATTTCTACAATCATTAAGTCCATAAAAGAAAACAATTATTTTGTATACAAGAACAATGTAATTAAAAAAAAGTACTTTATTAATATTGTTTAACAAAACACATACATATAGGTACACTAATGAGTTCACAATATTTATTGGAGATCAACTCTGAGTTTTATGATTTTTTTTGCTCATTAGAACATCTTGTAAGAATGGTATACAATCACACTTGCAAAATGACTATTTTATTATTTCCTTTCAGGCTAGCTTTCAAATGGAAATGTTTTCTACACTTCCAAATGCAAATTTTATATAAAAAAAAAATTTGGAAATTTAGCCTGTATAAATAAACGTTTATAAAATAAGAAAATAAACATTTTATACATTATTTACATTATTTGGACTATTGTCCTCATCTTTGTCGCCATATTCATTACATCGTTTCGGACGTTGTACGCTCCGGCCTTCTTCAGGTGGTTGGAATTTCGAACTGAACCCTTTATTTCGCTCACTGGGGTAGACTGTTCTAGTTCCACGTGCCATGTTTAATGGATGTCAGCTGTCAGTTATCTCCAGTTAATTTTCCCTCTGGAAGTTCTCCACTGCCTTAACCGGGTATTGAACTCACACTCTTTGGGCCCTATCACTGGATCTAACCAACGCCTTTATCCACTGTGCCATGTGTCCTCAAGGACCCAAAGAGTGTGAGTTCACTATGTGAGACTTTAGGAATTTAAGTCTACCATACGTCCATCTTTCGAATATCAACTGTTCCGAAGGACTCTTCGCTGTAGAACATAGACTTTTGGAATTTAAGTCTACCATTCGTCCATCTTTCGAATATTGCTGCCATATATGGTTTGGATCTCCTACTATAAATTTAGATATTCTTGATAAAACCCAAAGAACATTCTGCAATGTTATTGGTCCTAACCTTGCATCTCAGCTTCAGTCACTTTCACGCTGTCGTAATGTAAGCTTCCCTCTGTCTTTTCTATAAATACTTTCATGGTAATTGTTCTGAAGAACGTTGCTGTAAGGTACGTACACTTTATGAATTTAGGTGGCAATGTCTTCTAATTTTACAGTTGAATTGGCTAGATGTAACCGTACGTTCTATCAGTTTCTTTTCTCGTACTTCTTGCTTGTGAAACTCTCTTCTTGATTCCCAGGCAACTTTGATCTTACTAACCTCCATGAATGTGACTCGCTGCAACTTCTCGGTCTAACATTATCGTCTGACATAAAGGAAAAAAAATTATATTGAACCCACTTCTGGATCTGCTGCTAAGAAAGTTGGTTGTCGGGTTAGATAATTTTTCTTTCCTGAATCTATCTTACATATTTTTAAGTCTACGACTTGTCAATGCTTTGAACATTGCTGCCACATTTGCTGCTCCTGTTGTATACCTAGAGATTCTTGATAAAATCCAAAGAATCAGCAATATTATTGGTCCTGACCTGGCATCTCGGCATCACTCACTTTCCCACCGCCGTAAAGTCGCTTCCCTGTGCCTTTTCTATAAATACTTTTAAGGTAACTGTTCCGAAGGACTCTTCGCTATAGTACATAGGCTTTATGAATTTAAGCGCAGTACTAGATTGGCGGTAAGGTCTCATCGATTCACAGTTGAATTGGCTTGATGTAGCCGTAATTCTATGCTAACTGTTCCTTTTATCGCTTGTGGAACTCTCTTCCGACTCCATGTTTCCCGATCAACTCTGATCTTCGAAAATTTAAATGCAATGTCAATCGCTATCTACTGTCTTCATGATTATTCTGCTTTTATTGTTCTCGCTCTTTGATAATGTTTTTCTTTTTTTTCTTATTCTTTCACACTCAGTAACACGTTTTCAGTGGCTTTACTGCCTTGCATAAGGTGAAATGATATATAATATGCACGGTACTTATTAGAAAGCGCTCAATATCAGAGATAGAGCTAACATATTTGATCTATCCAACCAAATATATATATATATATATATATATATATATATATATATATATCATTTCACACAAAGTAATGTTTTATTATTGCCTCGTTTCCAATAAACAGCTGCTCCTTTTATGACAATATGTCTGACATTGTTAATCGAACCAATCTAGCGAAATTTAGATATATTACTCTACCTACCAAATCTATCACAATTATAATTGAAGGCAATTTATCTAAACTTAACATAAAACCTCTCTTCGTGCAATGCAGAAGGTGCTGCCACCGGGTTGAAATCCCTGGGAGCTGCCGCCCTCTCCCATCTAAAACGAATCCTGGTCGCCGAAGTTGTTTATGGCGAACGAATATTTTCAAAATTTTCAATATTGCCAAAGTTGTTATAGAGTATGAAAAGGTTTTTCTTCCTCCGTATGAATCCGAATCTCTCGTCGCCAAATTGTTATAGAGTAGTTTCACAGTGGAGGCTTGTATTTCACTAAGTCGGTTCTAAAAAGGTTCGATGTACAAAACGTTAGAAACTTGTTATAATAGTTAATGACGCAGCAATCTAGTTGTGGTGGTTGATACTTTAATGTCCGACATCGACTGACTCACCGACTCACTGAGCTCCCTGGCTACTGCTACTACTACTACTACTACTACTTATTATATATGGGAGAGTCTATTAACAATAGAATAGGTGTGTTTCAGTATAACAAACAGATACCACGCTTAGATCCCGACTAAAAGACAGGGAACCGATTTAGGTAAACGATTCCACTGTAACTACTATCCAGGTTGTATTTATGTTGTAGAGTAGTTTTCACAGTGGAGGCTTGTATTTCGCTAAGTCGGTCCTGAAAGGGTCCGACGTACAAAACGTTAGGAACTTGAAATAAGAGTTAATGACGCAGCAATCTAGTTGTGATGGTTGATACTTCAATGTCCGACATCGACTGACTCACTCAACTCCACTGAGCTCAACTGGCGACCGCTAATACTACTACTTATTATGTGTGGGAGAGTCTATTAATAATAGAATAGGTACGTTCAGGTATAACAATTTACCTGCAGGCTGACTTGAACGGAATGTGGCACAAGGCCGAGTTTAAAGTGTGATCCACGAACATCGGACTAGGAACAAGAATTGTTCACGCCCTCTCGGCATTTACCGTTTTAAAGACACCGCAAGCGTAAGGCATTAACCTTAGCCCATTCTCGTAAGAGAGTGCTTGGAAGCATATTATAATACATTTAACCCCAATAGGGTTCTGTCAGGAAACTCATGATTAAGGTAAAACGACTATCCATGTACAATAGAAGAACTGTTACATCCATTTGATAGGGGTCAGTTTTTACACAAACATATACAGTTTATGTGAGTGTACTTAGACATAGGTCCTTTATTAACCTTTGTTAATATTAGTTCCCTAGCAACTGCATTCTTTTTCAAAGCCTCCTAAATGCATTATCCTTATTGTTAATTTCACTCAAGAAATTAAATAATACTAAGCTAAAACTTGGGGAAATTTACTCTATCACCTGTAACGATTGCCATAAGAAATAGATAGGAGAAACCTCAAGGAATTTAAATAAATGATATGAACACAAAATAGATCTTTCACGTGACCTTGATGATCGTCAAGTTGTCAGGAATTATTGACATTATAAAATTCGTTCATTATGATGACGTTACATAGGAGCCAATTCTTCTACAGCTTGAATGTATCCTTCGTTTATTTAAAGTGCTTTAAATTCACCTAAAATCTAAATTGAAGAACGATCTTGTTCAGGCTTGAAGAATCTGCAAACATGCGAGTCTATGCGCGTATTGTTGACAAGCATTTGACATATGCTAGTGACAAAGCGATTTATAGAAATGCAGACATTTCTATCGGTCGGTCTCATCAATTAAAATCATTTTTTTTAATCGAATCACCGAAATCAAGGTCATAATGCCACAAGGGATAAACCTCTACTCCTGTTCAAATCGGGGAGGGAGTGTGAACCGAAGGATAGTTTTTATAAGTAAAGACACAAAAGCTACGTGAAACAGAAAATCTTGATTTACGCGGGAATTATATCAAGTTTTTTTCATAATAATGTTTACCGAAAGATTGAGATTTCTAGCCTTGGTTGGCAGGTAGTTTAGGAGAAGGACAATAAAAAAGACGCCAAAGTCAGTTTGCTATTATATCGGATATATTTTCTACATCAGTAATGTACGAATTTTTCTATGCAGCTAACTATTGTCGTATGTACGAAAAAATCCTGTTCTAAAAATCATTAGAAGCAAAATTTAAAAAAATCCTATCCAAATCTAACGGGAAATAAGAAATAAAAAGCATAGTACTAGCAGCCTGATCTCCCTTACTTTCTAACGATATATATTAGTAACGTTGAAATATATACAGTAACGTAACGTCTATCGACGCATAAAGTGAAATTGACGAGTCAAGTTAAAACTCCGTATAACTCCGCATTAATTCCCTTCGGAAAGTCATGGATACATTTATTTCTCCTCCTGAGCTATGGGTAAGCAGCCTTGGATGGTTGCCAGTCTAGAAAAACAACTCTACATTCAAAACCATGGAGAAAGTAACATGAAACATCTCAATCTTTACTAAGGATCTATATCAATTGACAAATAATACGAAAACGTTATCTGTGAAGAATATCTGTGAAGAACTATAAGTACCGATGTACTCAAGAGACATGACATTTAAAGAAGTCTTTAGCTTATTTTTGCATAGCTAGAACTATTGAAAAGTTATTTACTCAGCACTTGGAATAATTTACGAGAAATCCTACATTTTATTGTCTGTCAAAAGAGCAAAACAAATACTTTGTTTCTTTAACTTTTTTTTTTCGGCGGCCATTTTTACATTGGTGCTATGTTCAACCGCCATGACAGATTAAAATTACAGTTTGGGTTTATGCGTTTATCATTTTTAAAATTATTAGATATAGATTATAGCATGTCGCGAGTGTATAAAGTTTCCTTATCGTTACAGGGTATGTGTAATTTTCTAGATTTAATAAATATTTACGGTCGCCTTAAAGTTTTTACTTTAAGGCGACCGTAAATATTTATAATCGACTTAAAAAAAGTAAGCAAAAATACAATCTGTAAATTCTCTTCCCCGTTGTTTCTTTTAGTGGTGAGAGAACGATATTAATACAGTAGACTTTGTTAGTGGAAGGAAAAAGTTATCGAAAAAAATCATGGGATTGGATTGTAAGAAGGCTGGGTTTGATTTACGGTATATCAACACCTCAATGAGTTATTTAATACCGACAAGATTTTTATTGCTGGTAATATATATATAAAGTATATATTAGTTTGGTTTGGTTTGTTTTACGGCATATCATCTACAATGGGTTATTTAATTCCGACAAGATTTTTATTGCTGGTATGGTAATATTTTTTTTCCAAAAATGTATTACTGGTAATATTTTTTCCCAGAAATGTATTGTTGACAATACTTTTTTTCTTCAAAAATATATTGCTGATAACATTTTTTTCAAAAACTATATTGCTAGTAATAATGTATAGCTGGTAATAATATTTCTTCAAAAATTCATTGCTGGTAATAATTTTTTACAAAAATGTATTGCTGGTATTAAAACATATTTTTACAATTTCATAGTGTTTTGAACCCAATTTGGATTTGCCTACAGCTGGGACCCTAACAGGTGCTACCACCCCGGGGCAGGGGGAATCTGGAAACACCAGCAATTAAGAGGTGGTTCCACGTTTCCCTCAGAACATCCTGATCAGAGGCCCTGCTGCTGGATGTAGTTTATCGTCTTACCCGGGACGGTTGTAAGAAGTAAAAGTATGTAACATTTTAAACTCATAGAATAGAGGAAAATACCAAATAACCTACCTAATGAGCTTGGGTAAGCGGTTGGCAAAACAGGCACCAGGAATATTTTCCGAATATCTGGGATGAGGAGTGAACTGAACCGTTAATCTCCAAGCATTTACATTATTTATATTCGGACTATTGTCCTCATCTTTGTTTTTTTTGTTTTGTTTTTTGTTTTTTTTATTACAACGTTTCTGTCGTTGCACCCCCACCCTCAGGCCTTCCTCAGGTGTATATCGATGTGAGTGACCGACAGGGAATTCCGAATTGAACCCTTTATTTAATCTACGGGAGTAGACTGTTCACATTCCATTACTCATGTCTAGGGATATCTAGTCTAGTTCTTATTATTTATTAGTATTCAGCTATTACTCACCTGTTTCCAATGGGTGCAAGCACACAGTGCCCAACTCAGGGATTGAACTCACCACCGCTATGTCACCAACTTCACAAAACAACGATTTTACCCTGTAGGATACCCAGCACGATATACACCAGAGGAAGGTCGGAGGGCACAACGGCCAAAATGCTGTGATAAAAACAACAAAGATGATGACAATAGTCCTAATATAAATAGTTTAAATAGGCATTCGGAATTATGGCAAAAAAGCCAATGCTTACTCATAGCGACGAAAGACAAGATGTTGAGAGCCATGATCGTTCACGTCCCGAAGAGACATAGAAAAATAATGTTACTAATCAAATAAATTATATTTCAATATAATACGACTGAAGATAAAATTAATACTTAACTGGTGGTAATTAAATAATTAGTATTTTAATAATCTACTTTACTACTGTAATTACGAAATATTAATTTCTTTAATCCTCAGCACAGAATTTAAATTATCTCTTATTTGATTGCTATAAATTAAATACGACTTACATTAAAATACATTTCTTGCGGACGTGAATTAACCCACAACAATGAAAAAGGTTACTTGCATTATTTACATTATTCTGACTTTTATCCTCATCTTCATTACCATATTCACAACGTTTCAGCCGTTGTACACTCCGGCATTCTTCAGGTGATTGGATTTCTGAGATGAGGTATTATGATTACTTGCATTATATACACTATTCAGACTGTTATCCTCATCTTCATTGCCATATTCACAACGTTTCAGCTGTCCGGCTTTTTTCAGTTGACTGGAATTTCGAATCGAACCCTTTATTTCATCCCCCGGGGTAAATTGCTCTAGTTTCACGTGCCATGCCTCTTCCGGATGTTTCAGTTATTTCCCTTTAACTCAGCTCTCCAAGTTTTTTTTGTTTTTTTGTTTTTTGGAGGGGTGGGGGTCACCACTGCTGTGGCTTGGTAATGAACTCACAACTCTTTGGGTCTAGTCACTGGATCTAACCAACGTCAATACCACAGCAGTGGTGAACCAAAACTTGGAGAGTTAAATGGAAATAAATGAGGCATCAGGAAGAGGCATAGCACGTGGAAATAGAAAAGTCAACCCTGGTGGACGTAATAAATTAAAATATTACTTATTTTCTCTGCGCTTGAATTTTCACATGAATTTGAAATAAAATCTCTACCTTTCCTGGGTATCTTACTAATACGTAACAATAAGTAATAAGCTGCTCGGGCCGGGGGCAATGATCAAAGTGTAGTACGCTGCCTTTGTGAGCTTCCGAGTCGGCGTCTGTCGAACTCTCTGCATTAGCAGAGAGGAACCCGGACGAAGCTATGCCGAACGGCAAGGTTTCGTTCGGGGAGGTAGACAGGGCCTGAATCCGTCTAGGCGGGTTCAAAAAGGCTATATTTTTGACCGAGCCTACGGGCTCGGGGATACCTTGTGCCACATTCTATCCTCTTGGGTGGATTGAGAAATACTAAGTAATAAGACTTTAAAGTTAATCGCAAACCTACTAACAAAAGTGATCTAATCAATTTCTATTCCCACCACAACCAAAGAATATAATCCGGACTTGTCATAGGATTCTACGTAGGATATGTAACCCAGAATACATAATTGAAGAGAAATATATTGAGAAAAAATTTAGACTTCTTCACTAGCCACACGATTTCCTAGAAAACGAGCTTACAAAATCCACAAGTCCAAAAAAAATGGCGCCACTAATAGCATTTCTTATAACAACTTCTTTTTATGTGCCGTGTCCTTTCAGGGTGTAGGTGGTCATGGATGTGCTGGTGGTGTAATGGATAATGGCTCGGAATTGTTAATCTGTGACCCAAGTTCCAATTACAGTTGGGTTCGTTATATTTAATTACGTGCAAATACCGTTGGGAAAGGTATGATTCCACCTCTTCTTTCCCCAGCTATGGGTTAATTTGTTAAACTTGTATGGCTAAAACCAATTTTATGTCAAAAAATAAATTGCATACAAAATATTTAAATTTCGCCATCAAATAACCCATAGAGGTGTTGATATGCCGCTTAACAAAATCAACCAAACCAATCAAAATGTTTAGATTTCGGCATTAAATAACCCATTCAGGTTCATATGTCGCTTAACTACGACATTCACTTTCGCACAAATGGTATGGGAATAGTATCAATTCATTTCTTCTTCAGACTGGACTCTATAGCCTTCGTTGGTAGCCAGTCTAGGAGAATGACAACTCTGAATTCAAAACTGTATGCGACCCAGGTGAGGTATATACTTGAATTACAACTAAGGTCTGCTCAGCATAGTTACAGTATAAACCACAGATCTGAACTATGGTCATTGCTGAAGACAATAAATTATCGGAATATCTCTGATAATGATGCATTTCAGTTCTTTAAGAAAAGCTATTTTCATGAGGTTAGTATTCAACGAACATTTGTGGGTTTCTCATGTCCGCACCTGACCACTGGTGACATATATTATAAGATTTAATTGCTTCCCCAATCAATCTTCTTTAACAAATAAAATATTAAATCGTAATAATTATGTGTATGTGTGTGTGTGTGTATATATATATATATATATATATATATATATATATAATATAAGATTTCAGTAAGACCTGACTTTTTAGAAACTAGATCGACATGAGCATATCCACCTCATAAAAAACGTCAAAATAAAATTTAAAAAAATAATTTGAATGTGGCGCGCGAACGAGACGTAGTAGCACATTGCGTTGCTGAGTCGTACACTTTTGGGGGAATCCGATTGCCACGTAATGTAGTTCCAGTTTAACTGATATGTTTACTGTAATTTTTTTTTTCTTAGTGTTTACAAATATGTTTGAGGATTTTCTATTTTGACGATAAAAGCGCGTTTGACAATTTTTTTTGTTAATAAAATTGTGTTTGACGATGCTATATTTTGACAAGAAAGTCGTGTTTGACGATGCTATATTTTGACGACAAAATAATGTTCGACGATTTTCCTTGATCAAAGCTTAAAGTGTGCATGGGAAGTTTAATCTGCGACTGAAATTATTTTAATACTTCGATAAACGTTTATTCTACAGAAACTCACATCAACAAGAAATAATTTTTGTTTTTATTTTTGTCCATATTATCGACTAAGCATTCCAGATCATGAATATCAAAAACTTTTCTTCCAAAATTTTAATAGTCGGCGGGGCCAGTTTATTTTGTACTATTTACCACTGGCTCAATAGTAAATCTGGTATCGTTGATAAAACTAACCTGGCCGCCGCTTTCGAAAAGGACCTCCGATCTGTGATTGACTGGGGCAGGAAATGGCTTGTAAACTTCAATGCCTCCAAAACGGAACTGCTGTCATTTACCCACAACATAGAAACCTCCAAGAAAGCGCCTCGTTGCGCCTGCTTGGTCTCACGCTGTCCGATGATATGAGGTGAAACAAATACATTGAATCAATAGCTTCATCTACAGCAAGGAAAGTTGGTTTTCTGTGTCATGCCAGAAAGATTTTCTCGTCCATCGTTCAAATCTATAAATCAACCATCCGTCATTGCATGGAATATTGCTGTTATATATGGTCTGGAGTCCCTGATGGATATGCAATATGATAGGTCCTGATCTGGTATCTCGTCTACAGTCGCTTTCTCACAGACGTGCCGTGACTTCCCTTTGTCTCTTATAAGTATTTTCACAGCAACTGTTCCGACGAGTTGCTTTCTCTGGTTTCCAGACTACACGAATTTAAGCGAGCTACTAGGCTGGCATCTCGGTCCCGCCCTTTCACTGAAGAAGCGGTTACATATGTAACAGCTTCTTCTCTCGCACTTCCAGTCTCTGGAGTACTCTTCTTCTTACTTGATTCCCTAATAACTATAATCTTCAAATATTCAAGTGTAATGTCAATCGACATCTTCTGATACCTTTTTCTTGTTCCTCGTTCTTCTCTTTACCCTCTCCCCAAACACGCCTCTTTACTCTTGTTTTCTACCCTCTGTAACCCTTTGCGTACTAGTGGCACTGCTGCCTTGCTAGGGGTGAAATGCTTAAAAAAACTAGTCTCCCCTGCGCAACCTCACTCCAAATATGTGTGTGTGTGTGTGTGTGTGTGTGTGTGTGTGTGTGTGATCATGCCACATCAAGCGTAGTCCTACTTACAAAATTGAAAATAATTTCATGTTAAAATATAAATAAAGTTAATATTTATATTATTAAAAGTATATTCTTCCCTTATCCTGTATCGTTTTAAAATAATGCTTATATACAAAATTCAAAATAATTCCAAACAGCCACGAAATATGAATTCTTACCTTTTCTTCTTCTTATTATTATTATTATTTCACTCACTCACGAAATTGTTCAGCATTCATTGTCATATAGGGAGACTATACTTTACCCAAATGTTCAGAAAGCTTCTCTTTGTTGCTGAGAGAATATGTTGATCCTTTGATTCATTAAAAGAACGTTTTATAGTGGGTTGGTATTTGTCGATGGACCACAATAAATAACAAAAACTTGTTTGGAAAATTAAGGGTCAAATTCTATTGACGCACGTGTGTGTACTAAACTCAGAGGAAAGAGTGTGATCGACCTCAAGTCAACAAGACGTTGAAAGAGGGCGACTGAATCTCCTTTCTTTAGGATCGCTGCAAAAATACGTTCGAATCCAATGATTCGAAAGTATCCAGACACTAGATGCTATCCTTTCCGGAAGTGGGGTCACAAACTTTTTTTTTTTTTTTTTGGTTTCCATTTGCATAATGGGAAAATGAAATTATTTATTATTTAATTAATATGTTTATTACTTATTTTATTTATTATTTAATTTTCATTCGCCCACAGTTTCTCTTTTAAATAATAAAAAAAAAAGATATTGTCGCATCCACCAATATGACTATTAGTGAATTACCCCCCTTGCTTTAAAAAAGCTATTTAAAATGTATACCTTTCTTGCTAATGTACTGTCGGGTTACCTCCTCCTAATTTTCGAAATCGCTACTTGGGGACGTTTTCCAGCACTATAAATACTCTGCGATAATTTTTATCACTCTCTTCTTACTTTTCCGCTTATACGACATGTAAATCTCTCGCGGAAGATTGCGTTTCTCCCTTTATGGGAAACGCATGAGCATACACACACACGTACGTACGCACATTCACTTACTTCACATACTTTGGACCAAAACAGTTTACACACATTATTGTCTTTGTCACTTGTAACCCTTTGTTGTTAATACATTATCATTTGATTATACATACATACATACATACATACATACACACATATATATCAGTTCTTGTTGTTTCTTTAGGTGGACTCATATTCCGAGTCTGCCATGTTTGTTGTGAGAATTTTCAGGAGACTCGCATGTTTATCACTCAACGCGTACATCGGCCTGCAACAATATTCTGGCTTTAATACAAGATAGTAATATTCCGACAAAAATTCCTTTCTTCATTTGTGATGAAATTGTCTGGCATTTACTTCCATTTCGAAGAGTAGGTATTAAAACCGCCCAGCATACTTTTCTTTACTATTTTTTCTTCATTTTCGATGAAATTTTCATCTTTCACTGATGTTTGACGCTTGAGAGGGCAGACACCACATAGAATTCTAGCGCTCTTTCTGATGTTAATTTTCGATCATTTCGTATCATGTTCACTTTCTAAAAAGAATCTTTCGCTATTTGTATGCGTCTTCAAATTTCCGTGTTCACATTTTCCGTCGTTCGTTCCTCATATTACGAAGACAAAACGAAGCATTTGTAAAGTACTCTCGAGAAAGTAAATAATCCAAGGGAGACAACTCATTATCACTTAACACTTCATTCAAATTTTACACATTTTTTTAAATGGACGAAAGTGTGGAGTGACATTTCCAAGGTGCAGGCCTGGGCATTGGTATATGGAGGCTGTGCGCTAGCCAAACTACATGCCCCTCACCCGCGCGCTCTCAGCGGTACCGATATGAAGAAATACAGAGAAATACATTTGAGACTGGAATTAAAATGGTTGCGTGTTTGTGTGTAAAAAGAAGAAACATACAAAGCTTGAGTTTCTACCACAGGCTGTTTATTCTTTTTATGGTGACTGTATTGAAGCAAAGTTCCCAATGTCTCTTGGTTTTGTCCGTTTTCTTTTTTGATTCTGAAGTTAAGATGACTAAGGATAAGAATGGTTAAAACGGTCGAGCTCAAGTTTGCATTGCACTAAGTTGGAACGACCAAATTACTTAATTCATAAGTATGGTTGCAAAGCACGTCCGAAAGCTGTCGTTGTAAATTTAAAGAGAAAGCTTCTGTCCTTTCTGGGAGCGGGTTTCATAAAATAGCGTAGATGACCGAAGACCCTTTCCGGTTACTTTATTACTTACAACACCGGAAAAAGTATTTCTTTTTCTTTTCGTTTTTTTATTTTTAATTATAATTATTTTATTTGCTGGTATTTTCTCCTCTTCTTACACCAGCTTGACAGGAGGAGTTGCCGGAAAATTGTCAGTGTTGACAGACAACTGCCTTCTTCTCAGGGTTTTCTGTCAGGATTCATTTCCATAGTCACTTCCGAGTTTGGAAATGGACACTAGGCAGCGGAGGTTTAAAAATAAGGGTTTTCCTTCCTCTAGATGGACTGCATTCCCAAGCTGACGAGCTCCATCTACCCGAACAGCTGGTCATGAGGTGCCAGTTGTCCGCCTTCGCCCATTCTCTGGCTTCGGGCTGGACTTAGTTGTCAGAGTCTATTTATGGTGCATGCCACGAAATCATTCTATAGACAGTGGGCGCATGTCTCCACTATCACACCCGGCTATGAAAAACTTTGGAACGTATATAATGTATTTATATAAACATTATATACATTACGTGTTTTAGAGGCTCCCAGAAAATTAACTAATCGGTTTTTTAGAAAAAAATTAAAATTAATTAGCTTGAAATTAAAATAAAAGCTTCAAGAAAGATTTTTCATTTTTTTAAAATTCATTTTAAACCTTCGGTATCGTGAATCTATGGAGATACCTATATAAAACACCAGGTAAACAAAAACACAAGAAAGCAAGACACATTATGAAATAGTCGTACGTAAATAAAAGCCACAAATACCGGAAAATTTGTTAATTTCTGAAAAAGATAGCTGAAAAAAAAAAAAATGAAAATTTAAATCGGGATTTAATCCTAAAATACACGTATGTTACCTTTTCGATAGTATTAACACCTTGATAAAAATGAACAATATGTAAATAAACAGCATAAAATTTACAAAAGTTACAAATATGCTTTCAAATCGCCATTTTTTTTTTTTTTTATTCGCTTCTTCCCGCCCTGCAATTTTATCGCAACGTTTTAGCTGGTTAACTCTCTAGCTTACTTCCGGTATCTACCGCGTTTAGTAATTTAATTTTCTTTATCGGGTGGATACCTTAGCGCCAATTGGCAATATCACCGAATTTGATATTTTTTTTTTTATAACTTATCAACCCTTTCTGGGTTATTTAAAGGCGAAACGTATTTTTGATTGTAAGAATAATTCTTTCTTTTCTCTTTTTTTTTTGCGAGTTAATATTGCATTAACATTATTATTCTTTTTAAAATGACAAAAATAGTTTCTACTATTTAACCCGTAGCTGGGGGAAGAGATTGGTTCATATCTTTCCCAAGAGTATTTGCGTGTAAGTGTATGTAACGAATCCGACACCATTGCCACTAATGTCTTATCATTATGTGGAAGATATGATTTTTTGTTTTGATTTTTTTTTACTAATGTTCATCCAATACAAGACCCAGGAGCCACTCAAGGTAGAGGGTTACTGTGTGATATTGTATTAACAACTCTAGACTTGAAAAGGTCAGGATTTAATTAGTGGATAACAGTTCAGGGTTCAGTCGGACACGTTAGAAGTTTACTGTGGGAGGTATTTCTACCGCACCTTGTATAAGTGATATATGACAGCCATCCGGCTATCAACATTTAAAAAAGAGCATAGCCGGGAGGCACTGAGAAGAGTTTAACATAAAACGAAACTGCTAGAAAAAGTCATGTCAGCAAGCAAGAAAACACCAATAAAACTGAAATAAAAGAGAAATTATCTATGTAAAATCATTAAACTAATTTATTTGTGTTTCTGCAAATTCTGTTACTGCGACTGCATCCTAGTGTCACCGGTCAGGCCTTTGACTGGAATTCACAAGGGAAGCGAAAAGTTGGTCGACCAAAACAGACTTGGCGCAGACGTGTTGACGCAGAGGTAAAGTCAGCTGGCACGACATGGGTCGAGCTGAAGAGAATCGCCCGAAATCGCGTCCGTTGGAGAGGTGTTGTGGTGGCCCTATATTCCCCAACGAATCAAGGGGCAAGAGAGAAATGGAAATGGGGATAGATCGACCACACACCCCGCAAACCTGCTTCTAGTGTCACCAATCAGGTCCTTGACTGGAATCCACAAGGGAAGCGAAAAGTGAGTCAACCAAAACAGACTTGGCGCAGAAGTGTTGATGCAGAGGTAAAGGCAGCCGGTACGACATGGGTCGAGCTGAAGAGGATCGCCCGGAATCGCGTCCGTTGAAGAGGTGTTGTGGCGCAGACGTGTTGACGCAGAGGTAAAGTCAGCAAGAGAGAAACGTAAATAGGGATGAATCGGATACATACTCCGCAAGCCTGCTTCTAGTAACACCAGGCAAACCCTTGACTGGAATCTACAAAGGAAGTGAAAAGTGGGTCGGCCAAAACCGACTCGGCGCAGAAGCGGCATGACATGGGTCGAGCTGATGAGGAATCAAAAGTCATAATATATAATAATATATATATATATATATACTTCATTAGCACCTTCATGATATTTTTATCCGAATTTTGTCTTTCAAGGGTGTGTGTCGAATCTGTGATAAGAAAGCTTCATTCCGTTTGTGTGGCGATGATGATTTTATAATGATGTGGTAGATGTGGTACACAAGCCGAAAGTAGGGGGCACCCAGTGACGATCTGACTCCCGATTCAATCGTAACTGAGCTGGCGAGACAAGCCTGTTAACCATTACACCATGTCGAAGTGCACAATTCTTAATTCATGATCCTTCTTTGGCGTAAAACATGAAATACTTCAGCTATTTTTTTTAATTGATTTTGGAATTCATTCAATTTAATTAGTAGGTCGATTACACTAAGAAGACATTAAGAAAGTCAATAAGTTTGTCTACCTGGGAAGCGTCATCAATGAAGATTGGGAGTGGGGACATATGAGGATGTCAAGTGGCGAATCAACAAAGCCCGACACGCTTTCAACACTCTGCGGCCAAACTGGAGATCAACAACCCTCTCACTTTACAACAAGATCCGGATCTTCAAAAACAATGTCAAGTCGGTCCTACTTTACGGCTCAGAAACCTAGCGAGTAACTAAGACCAACGTCCACAGACTTCAGGCATTTGCCAATCGATGTCTTAGGAACATCCTTCAATATCAGGTGGTCGAAAGTCATATTTAAGCACCAACTGTGGGACAAGACCAGACAAGTTCGAATCGAGATTGACATCAAGAAACTAAATAGGGATGGATCGGCCACACACTCCGCAAGCTTGCTTCTAGTGACACCAAGCAGGCCCTTGAAGATGGGTTAAACTACTAGTATATATATATATATATATATATATATATATATATATATATATATACACTAGTAGTTTAACCCGTCTTCGACCGAATGTTTCATCTCTGGGAATTTTTGCGGTTCAGTTGGAGCAGTTTAAGTTTAAAGTCAGCCCACCCGATAATAAACATTAATAACAACAATTGGGTGCAACTGAAGCACATCCCCAAATGGGGGGGGGGGTAACCATTTGAATGGGGGGGCGCTGAAAGAGCCGTTTCTGCGTTCTGAATCTTGCAAGGAAGGAAATTCTTCCATGGACCGTCATAATAATAGACAATAATTTTTATTTATAATATTATTTTTTTTTTTATAATTCTAATAATCTTTTGCGTTAGATTTCAACTCTCTAAATTGATTGTATGCTGTTTTTTACAGACATTAAATTTTGCCTTTGATTTTTGTGCAAAGTGTAAAAAATCAGTTTTTTTTCGATTTTTCACCTTTAAGGTTGTAATTTTTGCCTGCCAATTTGGACTCAAAGCAGACACTGAAGAATTATCTACCAAACAAAAAACTTTCATCGAAATCGAATGAAAACTGTAGAAACGCATAAACAACATCCGATCACACCCACACACATACATACACCCACACATTTTGAGAATTTTATATATATATATATATATGTTTAGAAAAATATGACAAACTGGAAAGTTTTTTGTGACGAGTTTTATCCGTTAACATTTCATCGGATGAAACGCGTCACAAAAAAAATCCTTTCCAGTTTGTCATATTTTCTGAATACTGTTTGTTGGTATATAAAAATATACAAAATTATATATCGTTATATTATATATATATATATATATATATATATATATATATATATATATATACTAGCGGAAAATGTGGTGTTTATATCCACGATAATAGGGGTAATGTTACATGTCCCACTTTATTCGAAGGTTGGTAATGCTAAGCCACGTGGCTCAAACGGACTGGGTGACAGTTTTAAAGAGAAAGACACACAACAACTTGTACTATATATATATATATATATATATATATATAATGTAGAGAGAGATAAAGAAAAAAAGAGTCTGCAAACAATGTGGGTCTGTGGACATAGCTTAGGCGAAAAGGCATCCGTGTATCTTGTCAATAGTCCTTGTTGAAGAAGAGCTCTCTTTCAGTATAAGGCTATTTTCTTTAGGTAGCAATAACATCTGTTAAGATTGTCGGCTCCGTTCTTATGAGGAGGGGGTTAATGTTTAGTCACGTGCGCTCAACCGTACTGGTCGACAGCTTCTAAGGAGAAAGAAACACAATAACATGAGCTATTTAAATATATATTAATATCCAGATAGAGAAATAAATTAAAGAAGTATTTGCTGACAATATGCGTCTGCAGACTGTTGGTATTCAGCTTGCGTATCAACCAATTGAAAACCTGCACCCATGCAGTGAACACTTGGCGATAAAAATGTCGGTAACTCTTTCACCATCATGGAAACGACTGGCACCCGCAACCAGCATTCGCAGTGAACGTAGCTCACATCGACGCCGATTCTGTCCTATCCGGGTATCTCGTCAGTAGTTCTTGTAGAAGAGGTCTCTTTCAGTAGACGGCTAGCTTCTTTAAGTAGTAGTACCAAAAGCTGGGTAGAGTACTGCGAGACAGGAGGATTTCTTTGGTGTCAAAGGAAAGAGTACTAAGCTACTTCGTGATATCTGTCCTCCTATACGGCTGCTAATGTTGGACGGTCTCCTTAAAGATGAAGATTCAAGGCCACGGAGGTATGGTTCTACAGAAGGATGCTCATGGTACCATAGACTGAACATGTGAGCAACGATGAGGTTTTGGAGAGGATGCAAATTAGGAGAAAGATTATACTTTCAGGAAGAGGCAGCTGAAATTTCTGGGACATGTAATGAGGAAGGGGCGCTTGGAGAATCTGATACTCATAGGTCGAATAGGGGGAAAGAGAGACAAGGGAAACCTGGCGGGTTTAAGCAAGTGGATGACAGAACGTGGTCTCGGGGAGGTGGCAGGTGCACGAAACTTATTGAGAGCTACAAGGGAGAGGGCGAAATGGAGAGCCATGATCGCCTACGTCCTGAATGAACACGGCACATAAAAAGAAAAGAATTTCGGTTAAGGTTGTGGCTGCGTTCTTCCTCAACCTGATACCATTGTGTGAGGCCCGTGGTGAATAGAGTGTTTTTGCTTGTAACATACCTGGGCGACTTTTTTTTTTTTTTTAAAATGTTTTTCAGGACGTAGGCGATCTTATTCCAAAACCTTAAGACATTCATCATTTTAGCTCTCATGATCGTTCCTTCCTTCTATTCCTCTTCACCTGCTCAAGATCGTCAGGTATGTTACGCGCTGCTTTCCTTTGTCTCTCTTTCCTCTATTCGACCCGTGAGTATCAGATTCTCCAGGCCCTCCTTCTTCATTATGTGCCCCCAAAACTTCAGCTGCCTCTTTCTGATGTTACGTATAAGCCTTCTCCTTCTTTGCAACCTAAGAACCTCATCGTTGCTCAAGATACGCTCGGTCCATGATATCCTTAACATCCTTCCGTAGAACCACAAAAACCGTCGCCTTTTTTAACTCTTCTTCATCTTTGATTCATCCAACATTCGCTACCGTAAAGAAAGACACATGTCACGTGAAAGCTCAGTATTCTTTTCTTCGTTACTAAAGAAGCCCTGCCGTATGGCAATACTCTGCCCAGCTTTTGGGATGCGTCCCCGGCCATCTCATTACGTCTATGGATCTCAGTGTCACACTTACCGTCCTCTGTTAGGACGCTTCCCAGATATTTAAACATCTGCTTGATTGTAGCGTTCCCGACTCGCAGATCGCATTTCGGGCTCTTCTTCTTACTGATGACCATGCATTCTGTCTTCTTGTAGTTTATGCTTAGTCCTTTCTTCTCACTCTCTGTCACTACTTTCTGTAAGAGATTTTGTAATTTAATTTCTGTGTCTGTTATCATTACTGTGTCATCTGCGTATCTTATGGTGTTAAGGTTCTGGCCGCCAATGCTAAATCCCGGTAGTGTTTCCAATTCTCTCAGAATTGCCTCGCTGTATAGGTTGAACAGGTCCGGTGAGAAGACTCATCCTTGCCTTACGCCCCTTTCTATTTTTTGTATATTTACTGAACTCGTTCCCTATGTGCTTGCATGCTGTTTGCTGCCAGTATATGTTCTTGATTATTTTGATATCCCTCCCGAATATATCGAGGTTGCTGAGCAGTTCCATCAGATCCTTGTGGCGTACTTTGTCGAAGGCCTTTGCGTAGTCAATGAAACATCGGTACACGTCCTTCTGCATTTGTATCGCTCTTTCTGATGACATTCTAAGCATGAATATCGAGTTCCTTGTTCCGGTGTCTTTAACAAACCCGCACTGTTCTTGTCCTATCTCTGTTAGTGGAAGAAAAAAAAGAATTGGTAAATTGAAATATATTCAGACATAGGGTCTGTCATTACCTTTTTTAGAGGCTGTGATTGGTTCTTCCTTTAGCAATTCAGCGTTCTTGTTTGTTTCTGTGCTTGCTTACACTTATTTTCTAAGTGATTCTTATAAAATTTCTTGTGTCTTTCTTCACAATCAAAAGAGAATGGTTCATTATTTATCTGAGGCAATGGCAATATTTCCAAATAAGTTTAAATCATCCTGAAATAGAAAGTAAGAACAAAGGAAAAAAATAATTTTTTGTTTTGTCTACTGCTGCAAGACCAAGAATTTGAAGGGCACTTCGATGTGGTGTGATGGTTAGCAAGCTTTTCTCGCTAGAATAATTACGACTGACTAGTGAGTTCGATCCTAAAAAAAGATTGATCCCCTTTCATAGATAAAAAAAGCAACATCGATTATAAATCTTTATAACAAAAATTTAAGGTCAGACAGATTTTTAATCTTTTACAGGTGATAATTTTAAATAACATAAAAACCAACAGAGCCTTTAAAAATGGGCACAAGGACGAAAGTTTGGGGCAATTTTTTTTTTTCATATTTCTCATTATTCATTTTATTTCGGATCTAGGGCGACAAGTTTGCTGACCATTAAATCACATTAAAAATATATAAATGATTTTCTAAACATAATTTAGATGTCTTCTTTTGAAGGCCGACACAATATAGAATACCCAGTGAGAATCAACTTGGCTATTCAGTCGTAATTGTGCTTTGTCAAAACAAATTTCAAGCGTTAACTATTACACTACGTCTAGGTGTCCAAGTTTTCATGTTGGAAATTAAAAATCTTTTCAGGGTGGAAGTAAGTGCATTACTTACAGTACCAAGCGGTCCACGCGTCTAAGTACAGACCTGGATCGACACTTGATAATTAAAGAACAAAATAAAATTCATTTTTTTTTTTCAGTGTGATTTAACCGTAAACAATTTTAGTGAATATATGTGGGGAGAGCAAAAAAAAATTTTAAAAATAAAAAAGTGTCCGGAAATTTTTTTTTTTTTTTATAAAATTTATTAGTTACTGTGCCACCTTCGTTCTTGAACGTCTCACATATCGAACAAATCGGTTTTCGAACAGAAAATTTTTCTTGAAAATGCGTCGGTTATCGAACAAAATTTCGGTTCTCGAACAACATTGCCGATTCGAGCCGAACTGAACCGACCGAGCCGAACTGAACCGAGTCGGACGGAGCCGAACCGAGTTAACCCGAACGGAATCATTTCTTAAAACCTATTATTATATCTTGAATACATTCATGTATTCATAAGTATAGAACTTTTCCAATTTTTTTTGTACTGTGCCATGTTTTTCTCTTTATTCAGTCCTTAGTCATGGCTCCAAAGAAAGCTAAAAAAATACTGGTAAAAAAAAAAAAAAAGTTAAGAGAAAAAACAATTGTTGAT
Organism: Acanthosepion pharaonis; assembly: GCA_903632075.3. Classification (NCBI taxonomy): domain Eukaryota; kingdom Metazoa; phylum Mollusca; class Cephalopoda; order Sepiida; family Sepiidae; genus Acanthosepion; species Acanthosepion pharaonis. The sequence goes on along the minus strand of CAHIKZ030002288.1, from coordinate 115,846 downwards.
GATATTTCTTTCTCAGTTTTTTCTTATGGCAAAATCCATGATCTATTCTATCCTTATAAATAAAGAGACGATCATGTCTTTCATCCCCCATTTCCAAACAATAACATCTCTTTCCTTCAACTTACGCCATCAACTCCCCTACTTACAGGTAAGGTAAAATTAAAATGTTCGTCTAGATTTTATCTGTTTAGTATTGGATTTTTTTTATTAGATTTAATGATTTTCATTAGTTTTGTGTATAAACTTGTGTACGAAGTACTTTTGTAAATGTTTAAATAAGCAATCATCTTGGGACCAGGAACGGATTAATCCATTTCACATTGATTCCTATTGGAAAATAGTTTCGGTTTACGAACATTTCGGGTTACGAACGGGCTTCAGGAACAAATTAAATTCGTGAACCGAGGTTCCACTGTGTGTGTTTATTTAAATTTTATTCTTTTATAATAACATTTTTTTATAATCTTATTAATAAAAATATTTTCATAGTTATTTCTTTATAATAAGGTAAATAATGAATATTTATGTTTGTCTACATATATCTTTATAGTCTTGTAAAAAAGAAAATTATTCTTAGTTATTTTTATAATCTTGTAAATAAATAATTGGCCATCTTTAACCTTTGAGTCAGCAAAAAAACATCGTCCTTTTGACACTTTAACCTCCGGAATGTCAAAAACACATTTATATTGACACCATGATATTTTTATAGAATTCACTCCTCGGTAATGTTTGTTTTAAAAAGATATGATTAGAATTGTATTCAAACCTAGCTTATGATAAAAAGTGAATTTATACATTTTTTTTGTTCTTGAGAATTTACGGCAAAAAATATTAAACAAATTTATTTATTATTATTGTTTATTTTTTTAGAATAATTTTATATTTACAACATTCTTTTTAATTAATACAATTAGAACTAATACAATGCAATATTTATCCTTTACCAATATATAAAGAAATAAATGTGGAGACAATTTGTTATTCAAAAATTTATAAACATTTACTAAAATATTAAAATATATGGACCAGCTATAAGGAAATCCTTATTATTTACCATTTTATAAAGTTCGAATGGCTTTGCCAACCATTCCAATAAACAGTCTAATAAATAGTGTTTATTATTTTTGTTGTCAATTCTCAAAAACAAAGAAAATGTATAAATTCAATTTCATGTTTAGGTTTTATTAAAATTCTAATCATCTTTTTAAAACAATAAAACTTTCAAATGAGTGAATGTAATTAAAATGATAGCGGTGTCAAGGGGAAAACCGTCTTTTTCACACACCATATTTTTGCGGACACTAATGTCCATGTTTGCCAAATAATTTATCGTTATAGTTTATAAATTAAATGTTATATTCTTGTATTCTATAATATCATACTGTTATTGTTATCGCATCTTTTATAATATTACGAGCAGCCATACCCAGCTGGTCGATCAGAAAAAGTGTTCAATTAGAATGGAGCAAAAACAGCATCATGTTTAGATGTAATACAGTCTATCTTCTTCAATTATTTTAAAGTACTTTCATTAAAAAAATTTTTGAATTAATGCAGTTAATGATATAACAGAAGTAGACTGTATTTATTCAATCGAATTTAGCCGAGGACATAAAGGGTTAAAATAGGCAACATAACGACCCACTTCAGACCACAATTATTTTGATGTTTTTGAAATTCAATTTGTCAGTGTGCTACCAGGGATGTAAAAGAGGATACATTTATAAAGCAATTGTTAAGTTTGATGAAAATTGGTTGAAAGATCAACGAAAAATAAGAAAGAAACCAGTAAAAATCGCCATTTTTCGCTATTTACGCGGGTTTTCACTATATGGGTGGACTCAATTATCAAGTTAAATGACTGTTAAACAATCAACTTATTGTTGGCTACAATTGAGTGAAGTTTGTATTAGATTGCTTGAAAATTGAGGGAGTTTTTAGTTTAAAATTTGTGTTGAAATCGATTTTTCGTTTTTCGCGGTTTTTCGCTAAACGCAGTGGCGTAGAAATAAAAATGAGGTATCGTTGAGCTCGTCATGATGTAAGTAACCTACATACCGAGTTTGAACGAAATCGGAGGAAAAAAGTTGAATTTATCGATTTTGATCGGTTTTATCGATTATTGTTTTTTAAAATTATCGATTTTTACGCTAAGAACCTATCTCTTACATTGTACAATGTATGTGCCAAGTTTGTCAAAATTTGTCGGGGGGATCTCGAGTGAAAACGTATCACATAGACAGACATCATTTGTTTTCTATATATATATATAGATAGATAAATAAACAATTGGATAAACAGTGTTTAACATTTTTGCTGTCAGTTCTCGAGAAAAAATATGTATGTCAGGGTTTAATTAACATTCTAAAACGATAGCATTTTTATTACATTAAACGAAGAGGTATACGGCCATAACGTTCTTTTCATTCACCATTTTTTTTTTTTTTTTTTTACATAGTCCGATATTAAACTTTACCGTCATTTTTTTTATCTTCTCGCTAATTTTAGTAATTGTACACATGTTTTGTCCTCGGTTGAGCTTGTGGAATTAACTCCACTTGGTTTGTCAAGACACCGTTAGGCGGTACTGTGTAAGAACTATAAAAACGGAACACTTCCTGTTTCTTTCTCCTTTGTGTTCCTTCCCTTTCAGCACACGGTATTAACAGCACCAGCACCAGCACGGGACCTGTTCCCGGCTGGTGATAATATCTTTTCCCGGGTGACTAAATTATTTCACACAAACGCGCGCACGTGCGTTTATCACGCACCCATACAGACACCCACAGTTCTTATATAGCTAGATTGTAATAGTTTTCCATGCGTACAAGTATAATTTATTCCTTGTTAACCGTTTATTAGGCATTTATAAAACACATGAAAATATCGCCTTCTTGAGATTTATTCATTTTCCTTTCACCTCTACCGACAATTACCAACAGTTTGCATGTGTAAATTTTGTCACTTCTTTTTTAGTCGAACTCTGAGCCGATCTACAACAATTCATGAAAAGCGAGAAAAGACAACAGATTTTTAAGTTTTTATATTTATATATATATATATATATATATATATATATATATATATATATATATATATATATATATATATATATTCTCATTTTTCTCCGTACGAGGGTCAGGTAGATCAGTTCCTAGTAAAACCGACAGCCCGAAAGCAGCACATGAGATTTGATTATAGTGTTGAAGGTTTCGTGCAGGACCATCGACACTTTTTGATAGGCCCGAATACAGAAACCTATGCACTATAGTGCCACAAGGTTCCCAAACGACCCTCCGCAGGTTTTGAATTCAGAGAAGGCACGGTGGATTAATGGATATATTAATTTAAATTGAGGAATCGGAGAAATTTAAAAAGAATTCAGTCGAATCCATTGCATTCACTTACGTGCTAATACTCTTTTAAAAGGTGTGAATCCTCTTCTTCTTCCTCAAGCTATGCGTAAATAGCCCAAACAGACTGGGTTCTATAGCCTTGGATGGCAACTGGTCTAGGACAAGTCATTTTATATATATATATATATATATATATATATATATATATATATATATAATATCAATAATTTAATGAACTAACTGTAATATGTAGACAATGTTTAATTTAAGATATAGTTAAAATTTTTCATAAAAAATCTATGTATTACAATTACATATGCATTATTTTATTATATATAATGGTACGTATAATTAATTTATATAAGGGTCAAAATAATATAATATATATAGAAATGATTTAATCATGCTAGAGGCCTCTTTAAGATAGTTCTAAAGTATATACAAAAATAATAATAATAATAATAATAATAATAATAAATCCTAAAATTAACTGTTTGTTTATATATATATATATATATATATATATATATATATATAATATAATGTGTGTGTGTGTGTGTGTGTATTTTTTCATTGTATCTTAAAAATTATATTCTTAACTGGATGTAATGGTAACACATCTAAAAATAATGAATAACACCACCACCCCCTAACCTCTAAGTTTATATATTTCAACTTTTCATAATTCAGCTTTGTCCTGTCTTTTGATTGGTCAAACAGGACATACCCGTAAAATATTGAAATCTTGTTTCCCCCACTCCTTCTTAACTCTTCGAAAAAATACCATTCTGTTTTCAAAAGTAAATCATTTTCAACAAGTTACATAACATCGCTTGATAATGGAACAAATTTAAAAGTTCTATTTTTTTTTTCTTTGCAATTTCCGTGTTGGGATGTAAAATATTTTTTAAATAAAAATATTATATATATGTGTGTGTGTGTATGTATGTGTGTGTGTGTGTGTGTGTGTCAAAAATACTTTTACAAACTTTGGGGGAGAGTTCCCCCCACCAAAATAAAGAGAAAAGTCATATGTCCACAAATCGTTTTTTTTTTTAACTCTTAAGTTTACGGTAGATGGCGCTGTGTTAGATTAAAAACTAGGTTACATTTGTCAATCGTGTACATTTGTGCCTAGTCTGTCTTCAACGTTTGACGTGTGTAGTATTGAGTTAACTGAGAAGTGTCCCGTTCAACAATGACAGGATATTCATATTGTAAGCAGGCAGATTTTTATATACAGACGCGCGAATGGTAATGGATGCGAAGCTGTATAAGATTGCGCTTTCAGACCAATGGCAGCCGAATCCAACCTTTGCTGATTCTTAATGTAGCGTTGCTGAGACAAACTATGGTAATAAGTATTTTTGTATTGTATCTTGGATTGTACAATTAACAGCGTCTCCCCTAAACTTGAAACTTAATGACTCAAAAACGAAGGATTTGCGGATATTTGTTTATGTGGACATTTGACCTTGTTTTTTTGTGATCACCCGACTTCAAAAGTCTGTAAAAATATAGTTTGATACACCATATATATATATATATATATATATATATATATATATATATATATATACATATATATATCAAAGTGAATCATTTTTTCAAAGAAAAGAAGATCTGCCGATTGCGCCTAGCATGAAACAGTCTGTCACCTGTAGTGTTGTTCAAAATTTTATATTTACCTTCTCTCTGTCTCTGATATTGAGCACTTTATCCCATAAATATAATACACCTTAAAACAATATTTCTTCATATATATATATATATATATATATATATATATATATATATATATATATATATATAGATGGAAATCTATTTAAACTTGGTGGATGAATAAACCTGGATAGTACAATTTTCAAATAAACTGGCATCCGAGGTAAAATTGAAAAAAAAGGTAGGCAGCGGGAAACCTCCGAACAGGGCGAAAAAATCGTTCAGTACCTTAAATTTCTGATACAAAGCCAGTTCACCCTGATGATCCCATGTGGTGCAACCTAGGTAGGTAGTACCTGGCTCATTAGGAATTATTCTATATATATATGTATATATATATATATATATGTTAAAATTGGTACATTTACCACTTTACAGTAATAGCTTTCTCTTTTTTTTTCCTTCCTCTTCCCAGTCCTTTTTAATTTATTCTTATATATATTATATGAATATATACATTTTATAATGTCCGTTTTTTAAGACATAATAAAAAAATTTATACCCCCCACAAAATGGCTGTGAATGGTACACTAGTGTCTGTCTTACGGCGGGGAAAGGAAGACGTTTTCATTTTTATTTATTCACGAAGACAATCATTTTCTTTAGTTTCAAAACTACTGGAGTCGGCGACGGCGGAGGATTATTATTATTATTATTATTATTACAATAATTTTTCCTTTTGTCTATTATCATTTTTTCATCATAAAACTTAAGTTATTTTATATTATAAAATGTTATGTATATAGAGTCTATCAAGGATGCAATATAGATGAAAAATAATGAAGATTGAAGCATCCTACAATGAGATTTGATCTCGTATCGTTAGGATCCCATCTGAACATTGGTGGATTGATCTATGTATCTTCGTTCGTACCTGTATAAATCTGCCTCTCTCTCTCTCCGTTCATACCTGTCTCAATCTGACTCTCTTTCCCTCTGTCTTCTTTCCTACCTGTCTCAATCTGTCTGTCTGTCTTTATTTTCATTCGTATCTGTCTCAATTTGTTTCTCTTTCTCTCTGTATTCGTTCGTACCTGTCTCTGTCTGTCTGTCTCTCTCTCTGTTTGTCTCAGTCGTCGTTAGTACCTGTCTCAATCTCTCTCTCTCTCTCTCTGTGTCTTCGTCCGTACTTGTTTCAATCTTTCTCTCTCTTCGTTCGTACCTGTCTTCGTTCGTACCTGTCTCAATATTTTCTCTCTCTCTCTCTTTCTTCGTTCGTACTTTTTTCAATCTCTCTCTCTCTCTCTCTTTCTCTCTCTTCGTTCTTACCTACCTCAATCTGTCTTTCTGTCTTTGATCGTACCTGTCTCAATCATTCTCTCTCCGTGTCTTCGTTCGTAATCTCACACACACATACAATCAATCTCTCTCTCACATACACACACACTCTCTCTCTCTCTCTCCTCTCTTCGTTCGTACCTGTCTCAATCTGTCTCTCTTCTCTCTCTTCATTCGTACCTCTTAATCTGTCTCTCTCTCTCTCTGTCTCTATCTTTGTTCGTACCTGTCTCAATCTTTCTCTCTATGTCTTCGCTCGTGCTTCTTTCAATCTCTCTCTCACACTCTCTCTTCGTTCCTACCTGTCTAAATCTGTCACTCTCTCTTCATTCGTGCCTGTCTCAATCTGTCACTCTTTTAATTTTCTTATGGATCTTAATTCTTAAATTAATGATTGTATAAGCTCCTTACGGAAAAAAATAAGAAGTAAGAAATGAAATTATTTATATTTAAACAGTTCTGTGCTATACATCGAGCTATTTCGTTAATTTTTCTCCGTACGCACATTTCGTGCAAAATCTTAAATTCATATATATATATATATAGCATAATGAGAAGCCACGTATACTTTCTTAATATGTATATATAGAAAAAGTTGCAAATTAAAAAAAAATAATGTTTTTTTATGAAAGTATTTATTTTAATTTCTCTCTCTCTCTCTCTCTCTCTCTCTCTCTATATATATATATATATATATATATATATATATATATATATATATATATATATATGTGTGTGTGTGTGTTCATAGGATACTGTAAGTTATGTTCGCCGTAACACATCTGGCCACAATTTCGATTTAATAAATGCGGGTCTGATCAGGAGAGAAAAGGATTCATTAAGAGGGGGAGAAAGACATTGAGAATGCGCTGATTTTAGAATTCTCGACGATAAATTTAAGACCTAATATCACTGATCATTGCAAAATCAATAGTAGCACAGTATTTGATCTAATAGAGAGAATACCAGAGATCTGATTGCTTAATTTAAAATCTATGAACGGCTTTAGTAATAATAATAAAAACACAACATGCAGTTTTGTTCTCTCATTCTGATCGGAAGACACCAGCTAAGCAAATACATACCTGGCCTTAATACAAAAAGAAGACGGTTTTGTCTTTCATTCTGACCTGAACCTAGACACAAAGGCGGAACGTGTTGTCATTAAAAAAAAAAGGCTTTCTCCATTTTGTCTTTTTTGTACACACACACACATTTATATAATATATTATGATATAGTACACACACACATACATACATACATATATATATATAAAATATTATATATATAATATTTTAATATTACTAATAAAAGACACATATATATTATGATATATACATATACATATATATATATATATATATATAATATTTTAATATTACTAATGCAAACACACGTATATATAATATATTATGATATACATACATATATATATACATATTTTAATATTATTAATGCAAACACTCATATATATAATATATTATAATATAGCACACACACACACACACACATATATATATATATAATATTTTAATACAACTACTACAAACACACACACACACACACATATATATAATATATTATGATATATATATATATATATATATATATATATATATATTTTTAATATTACAAACACACATATATATAATATATTATGATATAGTACACACACACATATATATATATATATATATATATATATATATATATATATATATATATATTACTAATACAATATGAAAATCATGCGATAACACGATCATTAGGCGAATAAAATCTGAAACCAATAGCTATAATATAAGTTATATGATTTAGCATATATTTTTTTTTACTTCTGTCTGTCTGTCTGTCTGTCTCTCTCTCTCTCTCTCTCTCTCTCTCTCTCTATATATATATATATATATATATATATATATATATATATATATAAAAAATGCATCTGGAGTTTTAGAATATTTATTGAGAGTAACTTTACCGGTTTCACAATTATATGATTTTAAAAATTTAAACTGAGATGCTCGCACCTTTACGGTTAATAATGCAAGACTCTTTAGTAAATCGAATCGAGTAATCTTAGTCACTGTGTGTTTATCTAAAAATAAATACGCTTAAATTCACCTTCATCTCTGCCGTGCGCCAACGGCTTAGTGGTAGAATACCCGACTGACGCCAATCCTGTTGGGCTTCGATCCTAGCTCGAGGCATCCGGACATCTAGCCACACTGATGAGCTGTGATACAGCGAAACAGTCTGTCTGTGGATGGCAATGTATATATATATATGTTGTAGCTCAATTTATATTACAATGAATCATTCATACAAAAAGTATATTAGTAAAGTTAATGATATAAAATGGCGAAATCCCATCGCTAACAAAATTGTAAAGGTGCATTAACCTACAAATCACTCGAAGAATATTATGATCCTTGTTTTTAAAAATTATAAGCTGTATAAGGTCTTTCTTTAATACGCAAGTACGTTCAACTGTACATTCAGTCATCTTCAGGGATGGAAACTATTTTGTTTTTGGCAAAATTCAGGTAGCACCCTAGACGAAAAAATATAATGCGAATCGAAATATGTTTTTTTTTTTTTAAATATTTTATTGATAATGGATACAAACTTTTGGAGCGTGCAGTCGCAACGCTATGGTTGAAAATTTTTGAAAATTTAAGAGAGTGCGTTTTTTATTAATTTGGCAATTGGAGAATTTTTTTTGTTTGTAGGAGTTTATCAGTCAATGTGGCATAAACTAAATAGTTCAATAAATAGAATAATGTCTCAGTTGTTATCCCGAATATTTACACGTCGGATCAGTTCTTTTAAATCAAATATGTGGTGTCTCTTAAATTTTGAAAAATTCAATCTTTTGATCATTTCACCCCAAGCAAGGCAATAAAGTCACTAGAATGCAAGGGGTTACTGAGTGTTTGAGAATACGAGAAAAATGTACAATTAAGGAGAGAGAGGACAATCAAAGAAGAAGAAATGAGAGTACAGAATATAACGATTGACATTGCATTTAAATATTTTATGATAAAAGTTAACTGAGAAGCAAGAACCCGGAAGAGAGTTCCACAAGCGAGAAGTACGATAGAAGAAAATTTTAACATAGAACTTACGGTTAAATCTAGTAATTCTAAATGTAAAATAATGACACCTTCCGCTAGTCTAGTACTCCACTTAATTGGATTAGCAATGGATTGCGAAACAACCTATGGCAAACATCTGGTTAATATTATTCGTTTATATTTTATGTCTACGCAGCGTTCGTATCGTTTGCGAGAGATAGCAACATTGATAACATCGCGGACTACTAGTAAAGGCGGGACGGGTTCGAATCTTTGGTTGGTCTTCTTCAATTTTTCACAGGTGAGAACATATATCAAATAATTCGGCGGTAGTGGCATATCTAGGATATGGAATTTTTTCCCTCTTCGCTCTCGTCAGAAATATTAAGTTTATTACATTTGAAAATGGTAAAAGCGAAGCGGGCGAAGATGGAGCTGTGGTAAAAGCCACGGAAACTATGAACCTTCAGTCGGTTCGAGGTTCAAATCAAGGAAGTCGGTAGAACCATGAACCTTCTGGTCGGTTGGTTCAAAATAACAGTAGAGGTTAGGTTGGTTCAAAAGATAGTAGGGGCTAAAAGTGTGATAGGAGTAACGAAATCTAAACAAAAATATTTTACTACTTTTAGTAACTTACTCATGAAAAAGTAATTGTTACAATTTTACTTACTAAATCTGTTCTCAGATTACGCATTCTCTTACTGACATATCATTACACAGATAAGACGTACATATTCAAATCTCACCGGAGGTATAACAAGTAGTAACTTGAAAGTTCAAACCAACGATGAAAGAAAATTTACTTACTTTTAATTACTAAATTATTTTTCAAGTCATTTTTGAGTTAAACTTACAATTATTAATAAATAAATGTCTCCAACCAAGATTCGAACTCAAGTCCCCAGAATTATATTTTACAATCAGAATAAGACAACTGCTCTACCGAGTGAGCTACGAGAGAACTTATAACAAAGCGCTCAAATCTAAATTATAAACTCATTCTTTATTTATCACGATCATTGAAAAAGCAACTAAAATTACAAAGAATACGTTAAAATTGATAATGGTTAACAATATTTTTCTGTGTGTATATTTATATATATATATATATATATATATATATATATATATATATATATATATATATATATATATATATATATTTTATAGAGAGAGAGAGAGAGAGAGAGAGGTATTATCTTAGATAGAGAAAAAAGGTAATAAATCCGTTGGTATATAATCCAAATGGATCATCACGAATTCCCTTTGCCCGGGGATGTAACAGTAAGAGATAGATCAAGTATCGACCATCATAAAGACTGAAAAATAAAACTGACAAAGATTATTGTTTAAGGTTGACGGACACGCATGTCTTAATTAGTTTTTTTTTTTTTTTTTTTTTTTTTTTTTTTACGAATTGGTCAAACTCAAACAAAAACATTGTTTTCAATCGTTATCATTCTACCGATTGAATAGAATTTTATTATAAACAATTGTCTTGTAAATGGAATTTTTAAAGCATTCTGAATGTAAAAATAAAGAAAAAAAAAATGCAAGACAATAAGAAACACTACCTGCCAAAAAAAAAAAAAAATGAAGTTTTGTTGAAATCGGTTGAAAAATGTAGGAAATCCGATCCCATATATAAACGAACACACACACAAACAACCTGGGTTTTATAATAAGTATAACTCGATATGAGTTGTCCCCCTTTCATTCTGGCGATGCCTCTTAATCGTGTTTTCAAATTGATTTCGTGCAAAAACAATTGTGTTTTTCAATTTTGGCGCTGTCAGAACCACCGCAAGGTAATTTTACGTAGTCCTGAGAAGTTTTGTAGAAATCGGTTGAAAATGTAGGAAATCCGATCCAATATATAAACGTACACACACACACAACCTGGGTTTTATAATAAGTATGATTACCATATACAGGTTTTGAATTCAGAGTTGTCCTCCTAGGCCAGTTGCCATCCAAGGCTATAGAACCCAGTCTGTCCTGCTATTTACCCATAGCTGGAGGAAGAAGAGGATTAGTACCTTTCCCATATATAAATACATATATATATATATATATATATATGTGTGTGTGTGTGTAATTTATATATATATTCTTTATATATTATATATGCGTGGTACTTATTGAAAAGCGCTCACATATTTAGTTGGATTGATGTGAGTTTGTGACTTTGAGTTTCACGCCCTTGCAATCGCCAAAGTCCCTCTTTTTATCCTTGTGCCACATTTTTCAAAATAAATATAACTTTTCTCTATGGTACCTTGACTTTATGAATTTAGGCGTGCCACTAGATTGGCGACAATGTCTCATCATTTTAACGTTGGAATGGTCAGGTGTAAGTTCTATTATTTTTTTATTGCCTTGCTTGGGGGTAAAATGATTAAAAAATCTATCAACATCTTCAGCCAATAATTACAGCTTTTTTTTTTTATGGATCCTCTAAATGTTAACAGTTTCTTCTCTCGCACTTTTCACTCATGGAACTTCCGGTTTTTTGCTTTCCAGTCAAATTTGATCTTCCAAAAAAATTAAATGCAATATCAATCGTTCTTCTTAATTCTTGCTCTTTTATTGTTCTCTCTCCTTAATAGTATTTTTCCTTGTATTCTCTCACACTCATTAACCCCTTGCGTCTTAGTGGCTTTATTGCTTTGCTTGGGGCGAAATAATAATAATAATAATAAAAAGAAATTAAGTCAGAAGTCAAAATTACTTTTAAATGCTTTAATTATATTTATGATTTCAATTCTTTAATACCATTTTACTTTCCTCTTGTTGCAGGTGCTCCTTTTCACAAAAATTAAGGATCGAAAACTGTATAAGACTGTGAAGCGTCTGCCCAGCCACTTGGATTTGAAAGAAGATTATAAAGTGGAAACTGAGATCAACACGAAACAGCGACAGTCTGTTTCATGCTTGAATCTTCAGGTCACATATGTTGTGTTTTGGAACGACTATTTATATATGCTGGTCAGTGTTGCATTATGAGTAGTGAGGTTTATTGGATTATCCTAAAGTTTATGCTACAAATTATTCTAGGAATAATTGTGGGTCTGAATGCAGTTATTTCTAGGTATTTTATATTGTTGCTTGTTAACTTTTTACTTTTTATTCATTAGTGACGACTTATTTGTTGTTGGTATCATTATTATATTTACTTGTGTTTATGAGTACATTCATTGTTTAATTTGTTTATTATTTACTTAATTCAGGATAATGCATTACAGACCAAAATACGCATAATGCACCATTGACCAGCATATATAAATAGTTGCGCCAAAAAACAACACACATGGTCTGAAGATTGCATTCACGCACAAAAGAGACCGTCACTGCTTGTCCACTTTTATATTTACATATCCTCTATCTTGATATTGAGCACTTTTACCCATAAATATCACATGCTTTAAAACTAATATATATATATATATATATATATATATATATATATAAAGGATAAAGAAAGGTTTTTTTTAAACGTGTTTCGTCATTTTTAGAAGTTTATGTTTTACGTTGATGCAAATACATGTGTGCATGAATGGAAGAAAGACATTGAGAATTTTAAATTTAGAAATAATTTTTTTTTTAATATGTGTTTTGGATATATAATCTCTAGCTGATTTTAATTTGATTCTTTTTCTTTTTGTTTCCGTCACTTTCATTATAAACTAACCCACATTGTGACAATAGAAGATCCGCCATGGATGACAAAATAAAAGAATCTGGACCCAAATAGTAAGAGAATAAATGAGAATGTATAGAAAGCGCTTTAACCGCTAGATCATCTACGGTAAATTTGAGCACAAGTTCTTACAACGTTTCCTCATTCTTGGCAGATCTTCAATTTTAAACAAATGTAAAGGAAACAAGCAAAAAAAAAAAAAAAAAGACAGA
>CAHIKZ030002288.1:0-100000 GCA_903632075.3 Acanthosepion pharaonis | reverse complement strand
AGGGTGGTGCGTTTACCTATTTAGAGTTGCTGTTACACTCTCAGAAATTTTCCCATAACATTTCACTTAGTGTCTTAATAGCATTGATGAAAAATCTTGAATATATGTGCTCTTAACAAAAAAGAAAATTATATTCATGAATAATTATGTATACAGGGTGTTTCAAAAGTTACTATGTCAGTGAAAACCGAAATTTTTCAAAGAAAGCTCTATATTGTCACAAAGATCTGCATCATAAGTGCATATTTTTGCTTTGACAAAATGTTAATTGGTTTTATAACGATTTTTGTGCAATTTTGGTGTACACTGGTAGAATTCGAGATGTAGCTGATCTGGTTGATTTATTGATTCGTTTTTTATGGCTTATCAATCTTTTACAGGTTATTTAAAGCCAGAAGATATTTTTAGATTGTATAAATTTTTTTTTGAGATAATAATAATTTAGTAATACACGTTTTAATAATTAACCCATAGCTGGAGGAGAAGAGGTTGATTCATACCTTTCCCAAGGGTATTTGCACGTAAGCGAATATAACGAACGGAGCAGGAATTAGAACTCGGCTCTCTGATTAAAAATTCGGGGCCATTATCCCGAGCCCGCACACCCAAGCTTACAGCAACTGATGTTTCCAAGTGGTCACCCATCTAAAGTATTGACCAGGCTCGACATTGCTTAACTTCGGTGATAGTACGGGAACTCGGCTCTCTGATTAACAATTCCGAGCCATTAGCCATTACATCACCTGGTATTACCAAATGGTCACCCACCTAGGTACTGACCAGGCTCGATGTTGCTTAAAATCGGTAATCTTCTGAGAACAGGTTAGCTGAGTTTAGAAATCTTATTACTGATGCAGTTCAAAGAATACCACCACAAATGCTGGAAATGTACCTTGAAGTAAATATATTTTTCATTTTTAAACCTGTTTTCTATAATTCCAATTACTTATTGAAAAAAAAAACAACTTTTGAGATACCCTGTATATATGGTATATTTCCCACCATATAAAACGCACCGATAAATGCCAAAGAATATTTTTGAAAAAGGAAAATAATTTTCAGCTGATAAATCACCCACCTTTGTGTGTGAGGGGAAAACTTCGGTTAAGTCGTTTCGGGTTAAGTCATTTTCGAAAATACGTCGGCTTCTCTTAAATATTATAAGAAAAAATAAAACTCGACTTAAGTCGTTTCACTCGAGTTTATGTCTGCTGTTATAAATATTAGAAACATCAAAACACTAAAATAACAATAAACACATATAAAATCATATTTAAATAAATTTAAAAACAATATGTATACTATATTCGACGTATGAGGGTCAAGCAGATCAGTTTCCAGGAAACCGACACCGGCACATGAGATTTGATTATAGTGGTGAAGGCCTCGTGCAGGACCATCCACACTTTTTTGAAGGGACGAATACAGAGACCTGGTGCACCGAATGCCACAAGGTTCCCAAACGACCCTCCGCAGGTTTTGAATTCAGACTTGTCCTTCTCCTAGACCAGTTGCCATCCAAGGCTATAGAACCCAGTCTGTCCTGTTACTTTACCCATAGCTGGAGGGAGAGGATTCATACCTTTCCCAAGGGTATTAGCACGTAAGCGAATGTAATGGATTCGACTGGAATTCGAACTCGGCTCTGCGATTCCTCAATCCACGCCGCTATCCATTACCCCACCGTGCCCCCCTCTCTCTCTCTCTATATATATATATATAAGAACGATAATTGCAACTGGATTGTTATAGATATAAACTGTTTTAATAGAAAGATTTTATAAATTTTAAGTACTGGCTCCTCGGTCAACGAATGCCGAATGTTTCCTTATAATGTGACGTTTAATTCAGTCAGTTAATTGCCATACGAGATACAGTGATACCTCGGTTTAAGTCGTTTCGAGTTAAGTCGTTTTCGAAAATACGTCGGTTTCTCTTAAATATTATAAGGAAACATAAAATTCGACTTAGGTCGTTTTACTCGAGTTTACGTCGGCCGTTAAAATGTTAGAAACGTCAAAACACTAAAATAACAATAAATACATATAAAATCATATTTAAATGAATTTTAAAATAATGTACATATACTATCTATATATAGTTAAACCTAGAGAGCCAGACAAACCTACCAAGGTTTCACCTAAGCTGATCGTCAGGGAAGTACTCTCTCTCTCTCTCTCTCTATATATATATATATATATGATAAAATCAAAAAAAAAAAATAGCATAATAAATTATGTTCAGCAGATGTTCTTATTTCAAATTCTTGCCGACAGGTGGCACTCATTGTTTTCCGCTCCAACACCGATTTTGAATTCAGACTTGTTTACATCTGTGCTCTGCCGTTGATGTTCTTTCAATTACATTTCAGTTGAGAGTTAGAAAATGTTTTTGCCCATGTCTCCGAAGAAAAGTCCCAGTGCAAGTGCTAATGCTAAGCGTAAGGCAATATCACTGGAAGATAAGGTGGAAATTAATTATTCTATTCAGAATACTGTATGTACAGATCATAAATACTGAAAAAAGGCAATGGAGTGTGCTTATTTGCAGTTTATACTGTGTTTTCTTTTCTTTTTTTTTACTTAATTGGTTCCAGAGGTCACCACTCAACGACGAAGGGTGGGGTATATAAGACAAAAGGAAAAGTTACCCGAGCTGACACATTTCGTGCTCTGAGTGACTTTTACCGTGATAATGTCCCTCAAAGGATGAAGCGCGTTTCCGGATATAACTTTTACCTTTTGCCTTTATTGTCCTTTTACAGATATACTCTATGTGAATTTTTTTTTTTTATACTCACGCACATTCACTCACACACACACCCACACTTTTATTCTAAATATTTTAACACTAAAATTTTGACCAAAAATCAAAACAATTCTTTAATTTATAATCATGTATGTTTCATTTTGCGATTACCTGGAGCATATTTTCTATAACAATTTCTCGGACATTCAGGCCGGTAAATGTTAATACTGTTTATTATAAACAGAGCATTTACTTAAATATTTGTATCTATAAAAAGAACGTATAAACATAAAAATGTCTTAAATAATTGTCGGAATTTGTCCATTTCATTTTATAAGAAATGTATATATATATATATATATATATATATATATATATATATATATATATATATATGGCCACTTCATCACGTTTGGTCTGGAAATCAACAGTTGTGAGTTTGATCCTCACTGGATGTCCGGAGTTCATATCTCCAAGTAAGATATATGGAGTAAATAACAGATATATTGAATATGATATCAAAATGTTGATAATATTTATCTCCTGTTTGCTAGAATATGGTTGCAAAATAATAAAATTTAAATCTAGAATGCAGACAAAGTATTAGAAAAATGCAGTGAGAAATCAGGAGGAAAAGGATTGTCAATGGTCAGGAATTAATGCAAGCATATCTGATAGGTCTGTTATTTGTATAATGTAAACGCATTACTAATGGTTTTACAATAGAAATGGATTGAAAAAACAGGAAGGAAGGGATTGTTAGAAATGAGTGCAAGTATTACGATGGAATCAATGACTAAAAATCTCAGGATGCTAGCCTGGTCTGTTTTTGGATTCAACAGACCTGGACAGTGAGATGTAAAAAAGAAATAAAACGAAACCTGCATTAGAATATGAATCGTATAATTTTCGAATGGTCAATATACTTTATTTGAATGATTGCTATCTTTTTTTATAGATGGTATAATGGACACTGCTTCGGATAAGTACCCTCCGGTCATCTTCAGGAGTCCATTGTTCTGGCTGTTCTTTCTGCTTCTTTGTCTTCTCTCATTTCTTCCTCCTCCTTTCACTTCTTCTTCTTTCTCTGCTCCCACTTCTTCCTTCTCCATCATTCTGCTTTTTTTCTCTTTTCTCCTCCCATTTCCTCCATCATTCTGATTCTCTTCTCCCTCCTCTTTTATCTCTCTTTCTCTTCTCCATCCTCCTCCTTTCGCTTCTTCCACTTTCTCTTCAATCCTCCCACTACTTCCTCCTCCATCATTGTTTTTTTCTCTTTTTTCTCCTCCCATTTCTTCTATCATTCTGCTTCTTTCTCTCTTTTCTCCTCCCATTTCCTCCATCATTCTGCTTCTTTCCCTTCTTCCTCCTTCTTTATTCCTCTTTCTCTTCTCTCATTTATCCTTCTTTCTCTTCTCCATCCTCCTCCTTTCACTTCTTCCACTTTCTCTCCTCTCCTCCCACTTCTTCCTCCTCCATCTTTCTGCTTTTTTCTCCTCCCATTTTCTCTATCATTCTGCTTCTTTCTCTCCTCCTCTTCTATCCTTCATCCACCTCTTCTCTGCTTCTCTCCCTCTTCCTATTTCTACACATCTTTCTTCTCCCCTTCTATCCTCTCCCTCTCCTATTCTATTGCTTTCCCCTTCTTCAATTAATTTTATGTATTGGCATGATATCAACAAGAAAGTATTGTGCAAGTATTTTGGTAGTATTACAAATTTCTTTGTATTTTTCATTAATTACTGACTGGTATTGAGCTGTATTTGGTTTCAGTAGCAGTTTTTATTTTTATTTATAAATATCGTCCCCATTACCCTTGGGATTCTTGATTTTTAACTCCCCCCCCTCCTTTAAGAATAATCTTTTAGCTGAACTGCCAAGAGAGCTGCAACTGCTTAGCTATTTACACTTAACTGGCAGGAAGAAGCGGCTCTATGCCTTTTGTAATGGCATTAGTATGAAGCGAACCAGAGTGGTCCTGACAAAAGATTGAACTCTGTTCGCTGATTCCATTTTCTGTGTCAATAGCCGTTGTGCTATCTTGCCCTCCTGTTGATTTTTTTTTTTTTTTTGTATTATGATCAACAATAAAACATCTCCCACTTTTCCTCTAGGTTATTCCATCAATTTGTAAAACAGTAGAAACATTAAGATCACAAAATGTCACAGCCCTCCCCTCAGTTGGTCCCATAGTATGACAGCTAGTCAACTGAAAACAACAAAATGCTGTTGTATAAGCATAAATTTTTAAAAAAACATTTGTGACTGTACAAAATATAAAATTTGATTGAAGACGCTTTTGAAACTGTTTACAGTAAAAAAAAAAAACTAATTAATCGCTAATAAAGGAAGTCCTTAATTATTAACAGCCATTTGTTTGTTACTGGGGCTAGACAACATAAATAGTTGCCCTCTGATATGACACTTTTTGGGGAAGAATTTCTTTGCCAAAAGATTTAGTCCAAATTATTAAAGAAACAAAACATCTACCATATAAATCCAATTTAAATTGCATTTAATTTTTTAATTTATGTCAAAAAATATACCAGAGATGTATATTATTTTGTATTAAACCATTTACAAATAATAAAATAAGCTGATCAAAAATATTTGAGTTATTTTTTTTCTTTGAGCATGTCAACCTTGAATTTTACGAATGTTTAAGATTGGACAAGGATTCTTCTGATAAACAGATTCTGTTTGATTCTTGATTTTACAATCACTTTTGTACGACAATCTGAAAACTTCATTTTAATAGAGTCTCTATGCTATTTTTATATAAATAAAAGCTTTTGACCGCTGTGTATGCCTCCAGCAAGGCATCGAAAGGGTTGTTGGTGCACTACACATGCAACAGTAGTAATAGTAATTTCTAGGAATGCCAGTTGCTCTTCACGCTTATTTCGAATTCTATTCGGCCAGTTGCTTTACCAAGTCTAGAGGGTTTCCTCTATCCTATGATGTCATCCATAGACAAGGAGAGAAAAGAATGGATTCATATTTTTCTCAATCATAACACAAAGTGATGAAATTATGAATGATTTTATTATCCATGCTGATAAGCATTTAGGCTAACTACTTTTTGTCGTTTATTAGACAGCATCAATCAGCTAAGTAACAAATTTCATATTTGTATTAATCCTACGTGTTTGTCGTGTCATCTGTATAATCTGATAGTGATTTTCCAAGCTTAGCTCAGATGGGGCATAAGGCCCAAAGTATGGGGCACCCAGTGAGGATCGAACTCACTACTCAGTCATAATTGTGCTAGCAAGACAAGCTTGCTAACCATTACACCACCTCGAGGTGCCCGATCTGTATAATCTGATAGGTGCCTAATATTTGTAATGTTTATTAATACTTTTCACATCAACATCGAATTTACCGGATAAATTGGCACTTAGCTAAGAATAAGAAATAATATATATGGTGGACTTTCCCATCGTACTTGATGTATGATGGTCAAGCTCAGTTCCTAGGAACAGACAGCCCGGACACCAGCACATATGTTTTGATTATAGTGGTGAAGGTTTTGTGCAGAACCAACCAGACTTTTTGAAGGGCCGAATACAGAGACCTGGTGCACTACCTGAAATGACTCTCCGCAGGTTTTAAATTCAGTTCTCCTTCTCCTAGACCAGTTGCCATTCAAGGCTATAGAACCCAGTCTGTCCTGCTATTTACCTATAGATGGAGGGAGAAGAAGAGGATTCATACCTTTCCCAAGCACGTAAAGGAATGTAATGGATTCAACATGAATTCCAACTCAGTTCTCTGATTCCTCAATCCAAGCCAATCAATTTATATTTTCTTTTCCTCCGTTCCATTTTTGAATAACTTTGTAGTATTTTAAAGCTAATGCTCGGTTTAATTTAGAATGGGAAATTTGTAATTTCTAATTTTACCGTGAAATTAAAATTTAATTATTTCATATTGATTTCTAGTTTAATCTAACATTAAATTTCATCAGCTTAACAGTTTGGAGTTAGAATAGATTATCACGTTTTTGGAATTTTCATATACTTGTATTCTGATTGGTCGTCATAGGTTACGTAACAAAGTTTTCCCTATTGAGGAGGGGGTGGTTTTAATTTTCGATCAAATTCTTTATTTCGCAATCAACACCATCACTTGATAAGACCCCGGAACGGCTATTTAAATTTAAATGTTATAATTTTTGAATATATATGTATGTTACTTCAATTGTTCTATTTGGTATTTTTACGAAATGCACATTTTCTTGCACATTACTGGGTTCTCCTGCTTGTGTGGCATGGTGAAGAGTCTTGTTGCCAGACATAGGGTCTTCCAGCAGCCACCTTCTTGACCCAGGGCGGCACTACCTTCCTCAAGGGACTTGATGTAGACCTCAGTGTTGAGTCTGAGGATCTGTGGAAAGATGAATGGAGGCATAATGTCACCATCACTAGTGATCACTCCAAACACTTTCATAATCGTCATTATATGCATCCAACTCTTTTCAAATGCTCGGCAACGTCCTCAGATTGAAACCCACTCTGGAATGTTCATAATGGAACTTCCGGTGCGAATGTCAAGCAGTACAGCATGCTACTTCCAAATTACTGGAAGAACGAATTGCGTCTTGGTACTTTTTTTCTCAAAGACAGTGCCCAAACCGAGCCTAATAAAATATAAACAATGCACATGTGTAAAATTTCTCCATCGCACGCTATCTCTCTCTCTCTCTAATATATATATATATATATATATATATATACAAAAAATAGGAAGGGTTTATACGGAATAAATTTCCAATAATTTTAAATATTATTCTTAAAAGAGTGCTAAATACAGAGTAGAGCAAATATAATTATTTATTTGAAAATTATAACATAAGTATTTTATAAAATCACTGCAAAAATAGCCATTTTCTTTCAACACTTCTGGTGTCTTATCAAGTGATGGTGTTGAATGTAGAATAAAGGGTTTGAAAAGGTTCAAATCAAACAAACATCCCTCGCTAGGGGAAACGCTGTGACATAAGCTGCAATGACCAATCAAAATATAAGTATATGAGAATTCAAAAAACTTGACAACGAAATTTGGTTATAATAATTATTTAATGTTTGGGTGAGACTAAAACTGAATTCATTCTAACTAATAAATATTAAATTATACTATAACATTCAAAATTAAAAAATAGCAATTTCAAATTTTAAATTTAATCTATATTAAGTTTAAAATTATAAATTATTTAAAGAAGAAACTGGGGAAAAATACTTATGTTTTTCTATTTTTTTTTTTTGTTTTTATCGAAATTAAGTTGGAATAAACGTTAAAAATCAAATCTGAATTCCGTTACAACAATTTAGTTACATTTGAAGTGAAGACATGGGCCAAGGAGGAATGAAATCTTGCAAAAGACAATACATACACAATCAGATTATAAAACACAAACACGCAGACATATCTCTATCTATAAAAGGCAGGATATGTGTGTGATGTGTTTCAAACGAATATCACGGTCATATATTTTCGACGGATTTGATCATTGAATTTACATGCACATGCTCCAAGTTAGTTTAAGGTTCAAGACCGAACTTACATTTTCCAACTCCCATCGATAGTGTAAATAATCGATTTTTTTAATTCTTCTACAGCAGTTTTCGTTGTAGTTTGCGGCTATTTTCAACTGGCCAGAAAATAGAGCCAATAGCTGGCTATAATGAATAGGCAGGAAGATTCTAACTTTTTTTTGAGAGCCAACAGCTGAAAAACACGAATGTTAACTAGCATGCAAAAAAAAATCGAGAGCTGCATTCGTCACAAATGGAAAAATTTAAATCTGCATGGCAATTTACCAATTTGCTCATTCGCTTGCTTTTAACTCAACGTTGATTCTGATTCCGCAGAACTGGGTTGGGTGTGAAAAAAGTATTTGTTGTTAATATTCTTCAAGCACATTTCCATTTTCATGCTTCTAGTTTAGATATATAAACACGCAAAAATGCGAATAGACATTATGAATATATTTCACAACCCTTAAAAGAAAGAAAAAAACATACACGCACAATGAAAGGCACACATTGCCGACCATACACACACACATTTTCGCATAAAATATACATATATACATTGACAAAGAAACGCTTATATACCCACCA
The DNA here is from genome assembly GCA_903632075.3 of Acanthosepion pharaonis. NCBI lineage: Eukaryota > Metazoa > Mollusca > Cephalopoda > Sepiida > Sepiidae > Acanthosepion > Acanthosepion pharaonis. The sequence goes on along the minus strand of CAHIKZ030002288.1, from coordinate 91,127 downwards.
AGAAATATTCAATTTTTTGTGTTGTTATTAAACGAATTCAACATCCTTTTAAGATAAAAAAAAAAAAAATGTTAAATTATATTGGACCTAACTGTCATATATACCGTAAATATAATCGACTTTTTAAAAAAATAGAAATCGAGACGCTATACCAAAACATTATTAAACTCCAGGATGAACAACTAATAGAAACAACACTAGAATTTAAAGACTTACTTAAGGCCGAGGCATTGAAGGATCGGCATGATAAAAAGCAAAACTTTCAAAAAAACTTTCTAAACAACTGAAAATTGCCGCACAAGAACTACGCAAACACCCTGACATTCGTATAAAAAAAAAAAAAAAAAAGCTGATACTAACATTTTCGTCATCGTAAACAAATTGGATTACAACAAAAAAATATGACCACATACTGTCCATCATAAAAAAAGTTTAAAAAATTTAACAAGAACCCGACCAACCAACTAAAAAATCAAAGCTTAATAAACTTATTAATGCTAATAATGCTGAAAAGAACTCTTTAAAACTCCCTAAAATTGTTGGTGATTATAGACCCGGTTACATATACGGCACTATAAAAACACATAAACCTAACTATCCTCTCCGTCCTATCATATCGCAAATTCCAATTCCTGTATATCAGAACAAAAATATATAACAAAATACATTAATCAACTCATTACCCCTTACCTTCCTAGTAAATCTAGTGTTAAGTCAACATTAGAAGTAATCCAAATCTTAAAAAGTGAAAAAAAAATGTAACAATAAAATCACTTGATTTGAAAACTTATTTGCCAATGTCCCTGTTAGTGAAACTATTTGACATAATTATAAGAAATATATACAGTAACTCATCTTTACCCCACTTAAAATTAATCCGAATATATTACGGAAATACTATTAATTGTACTAAAATGAAGTCTTTTTCTTCGATTAATAATATATATATAATAATATATATATATATATATATATATAAACGTGATGGTGTCTCCATGGGTTCAGTACTGGGTCCGACATTTAAATTGTTCTACATGTCGAACCTCAAAAATAAGACATTTACAGATTTAAAAAAAAATAATACTTCTACCTAAGATACGTTGATGATATTCTTATGTTAATTAAAAATACAGATGAAATACTTCAACTTCAAAACCGTTCTCAAAATAATTCTGTCCTTAAATTCACATAAGAACTCAATACAAATAATAAAATTTCTCCTTTCAACATAAAAAAAAAAATTTACAAGCATAAAATCAAAACAAAAATTCTACACTTAAACTACAAGGGCGAATGTCCATATTACTACAAAATAGCAATTATAAAAAAATGTAATATATCGTGGTAAAAAACCAATTTATCTACAAAACAGATTTTTATGATTTGACTAAAATGTCTTTAAAACAGACACTTATTAATAATAGCTTTCGAAACTATATAGTTGATGAACAAATAAAATGCTTTCTTAGAAGTCTTAATACTAAGCACATAATACTGATTCAACTAATTCCAAACATATTAATCTTTTATCGTAGTCAAATGCATACTAATTATAAACAAGATGTATATATATATATATATATATATAAATATACTAAAAAAATAGTAAATACGAATATATCTACAACAGATCCTAGCAAAAAAAAAAAAAAAAAATAGGTTAATCATATACTACACTAAATCTAGTATATCCAACTTAATTATTGGCAATGATTCTTCTCCCCTCCCCGTTAGCGATTTGCAGAAAACCAACATAGGTTACAAATTCAAGGGCCCTTTGGGAGATTGTATCCGCAACGGATTAAATAATATTTATGTTGGTCACAGCACAAACTCGCTTTCACGGTACTTGACTCTACATTTAAATGATAACTCTAACATTTTTAGGTAGGTACCTCCACGAGATCGCTAAAAAAAAAAAGCATAGCATGATGAAAAAAAACGCCAAACTTGACGGAAACAAAAATTTTATCGTCTAAATGTTTGTTATTATTAAGAGGAAAGGTCAAAAATTATTTTTTGGGGTATTTTTTTTCCATTTTTTAATCGTTCCTAGCACGTCCGAAATTTTCGTTAAAAAATCTAGTTTTTTTGAGTCAGTCAAAATTGACCATTTTTTTCCATTTTAAAAAAAACTGGAAATCTGACTTTGAAATTTTTTAAATATCAATTATCATTTTTTCAAAACTTATTTTAAGAAAATCAGAAATTATAATGTTTATTTAAAATATTTTGAACCAAACTTAACTTAGCTTTTGTGCCAAAAAAGATGTAATTTGAAAATAAAACAAAGCAGGTCATAAACTTTCGCGTCTCTTGACATGTGATGAATGATATATTTACGAATTCCATGAGGCTAATTTGTTCTACGGAAGGAGAAAAAGTGAAATAATTTACATTTAAGTGAACAAATTATTTACCCCGTTATTTTTAACGAAAACTTTCAGCAGTCTAATTTTTTTTTTTTTTTTTTTTGTACTTAGCTTTCACCTTTACGTTTATGATGCTTTATGGGAAATATATTGTAAAGAAATTAAAATAAAACTGTTAAGAGTGACATTAAATTTCATATTTCTTAAGAAAGGTATCTAATTAATTTATAGGTACCTTTCTTATGAAATTTTATCAGAATTGTACATAAAATACTATAATTTTATGTACATTTATTACATTCTACTGTTATTTGCATTTCCATTCATTTTATTATTAATTTTGATATTTCATTTATGGAAAAGTGTCATAACTGAGATTAATTATTAATCATTAATATAAAAATAAGATCATATAAATTTCATAAGAAGATGATACTGAATATCGTAGGTACCCTTCTCAGTTGAAATAATAAAATCAAATTAACTTCTCCAGACGTGTTTCGCAAAAGTAAAGGCCTTAACAGTGGAGAACGATGCTTCACTCAAATAACACAACTTAATTGTATTCTGGTTGGTCTTCCGTACTTTATAATTACAGCTCGATTATAAGCACAAAATTACATTTCTTAATTACTGGGGATCTTCTGATTAGTCAAAATGATACAATTTACAACGCGCTAAAAAAAAGATCTATCTCATAAGGACACTTATGAAAGCCGATGCGGCTTTTTAACTAATTTTATAATATTTTAACAACTTAAATGTAAAAATCTATTATAATTAATGAAATAACAAATAATTGTATTAAAATTCATTTTTCATCGAAAAAAAATTTTTGCTTTCAGAAAATATTGTCCATATTCATAAAAACAACTAAAAGCAAATAAAAGCATTTGAAATTAAATAATATCTTTTGTTTTATTGAGTTTTGTATGTTACAATTCAGAGCTGATTTTCAGGTACTGCGTATCCAATTAAAAAAAAAAAAAAAAAAAATTTGCATTCCTCAAAGCCCTGTGCTTTTTTTATTATTGTAATCACTAAAACCGATGCGATCGAATTTCTAGCGTTTTCATAAAATTAGTTATGGGGGGATTAATAAATATTTTTAAAAATATTTCTACCATGACTTTCATAAAAAAAAAACATATTTATAATAATTTCGATCATCTGTGAATAGTTCCTGAAAGTTTCATTAACATCCGATAATTATTTCTATTTTTTGCACGATTTTTCAAATTAATGTGTGTCATACCAAAAAAAAAAAAAAATAAAAAAAAAAAAACGTAAAAATTGTCTATGTTATTTACTAGTTCCGCTGATACAAATAGAAACAAGGTTTTTTTAATCAAAATTTAGAATTTTCTAAAAAGAAGGAAATTTTTTTTAAAATAATTAAAAAAAAACTTTGGTCTTTCCTCTTAATAATAACATAAGCATTTAGACAATAAAATTTTGTTTTCGGCAAGGTTGGCGTCTTTTTCATCAAGCTATGCTCTTTTTTTTAGCGATTTCGTGGAGGTACCTATTTTTAGGCATTTAAAACGACATGCCTGCTCGCGTATTCAATTCTGGAAAGTCCTTGTTGGAAACACAACTATACTTAAACATGAAAACAATAAACAAAAATGAAAAATTCTTGAAGCTTTATACATAAAACAGTTGAAACCTAACCTGAACAAAATAAACTATGAAATCTCCACAAATATCCTTAAATGCCTATAATTTATAAGAAGCCATTGGTTTATACCAACGGCTTCCCATATTAATAAAAAAATTTTCACTCTCGCGTGGTCATAAAATAGACGTTACGAGCTGCGACGCGATTTTCGCTTCCGCATCTCGTATATACGAGTTTGTCGTTACTTGGAAATTTTCATACAGCAAGGGCGGACTATCACTGTTGTTTCGTTCGTTGTTGTTTGATTTATTGAAATTGTCATCTTTGATAATGGCTTGTGTAAGCCAAAAGCTTAGATTGGATTTAAACATGTATCAATATAGTGATTTCCTTTCGTCTTTCAATGATAATGTTATTAAGCTTATCAGACAATATGAAAGGAACTTGCTTAAAATAAACAGACAAAACTTGTCTATATTATTTAATGAAACATGCATTAATGAAAAATTGCTGCCTAAATATACACAATATATATATATATATATATATGTGTGTGTGTGTGTGTATAAAAACAGTGAGCCAGCACTTACCCGCCAAAGTTTTTTTTTTCTTTTGACTGTGCATCGCAGTGCTGATTGATTATTTTCGACCAACACGAATTTTTTTAGTCTTTTCTTTTTTTATTGAATTTTTCCCCCTGGTATAGGTTTGTGAAATATATTTTTATTTGCAAGTTGTATTATCCGGGTTTTTCTACACACCGCCCAAGTATAGGTATTAAAATAATACACACATTATATAATATATATGTGTGTGTGTGTGTGGTAATATTAGCCGTTTCTCTACAAGGAAACATTTGGCATTCATTGACCAAGCAGCCAGTACGGTTTTCAGTTGAAATTTATAAAATCTTCCTCTTAAAACAATTTTTTAGGAAAACAAGTTTCTCAAGTCCAGTAGCTATTATCGCTCTTTCCAGTATTGACGGGAGTTTCCTTCCTAACCTTTTATTTGAAGTCGTGTGGAATGTTAACATCTTGATCATGTCATTATTTTGTCTTCCAGTTATACATGTGAATAAAGACAAAAGGAAAACTTATCTTAGCCGACGTGTTTGAAATTTGCATTTTACTTAGCATTCAACAAGTTGGCATCTAGTTGCAAAACTTTCCTTAACTATAAAAAATCAATTGATGAACGAAATGTTCATTTAAAATTTTTCTTTCAGATTTCAAATAGTGAATATATCTTGCTTTGCGAAGCGATGGTGAGCGGGCGAAGCCTGCTAATATATATATATATATATATATATATATATATATATATATATGTGTCAAACGTGAAATTATAAAAAGAGCAGTCCCATCCATTTTGCTTAGAGGAAATAATTAGTTTTTGAAACCAAAACGAACTACAAAACAAGATAAGCATAATGGATAGGACTGATCTTTTTATAATTTCACATTTGACTTAATGGCGATATTGTTTATTGATTATATATTTTAATATATTTTCTGTTTATATATTATTTTTATAGGTACAAATATTTAAGTAAATGCTCTGTTAATAATAAACAGTATTAAACAACATTTACCGGCCTGAATGCTCGAGAAATTTTTAACCAGACATTTCCTCTTTAGCTAAATGGTATAGAACGTCAAATGACGGTTCCGTGTAGGATACAAGTTCGATTCATGTCAAAGGACACATATTTTTTTTTAATGAAATTTCTCGTACATTCAGGCCGGTAAATGTTATTTAAAACTGTTTATTATAAACAGAGCTTTTACTTAAATATTTCTATCTATAAAAATAATGTATAAACAGAAAATATATTAAAATAATTGTCGAACTTAGTCCATTTCATTATATATATATATATATATATATATATATATATATATATATATATTAAATTTAGCATGGCCCGGCGTTTACGACTCATACAGCAATCGCTATCACTTGACTTAAAATATTTTTGCCCTTCCTTGCCTTTAAAGGAGTGCCCTTTGCCGCGCTGATGTTGCTACATGCCTTACTTTTGCCTATCTCACACTGCGAATTTTTTCAAAGGTCTATACTAAACATTAAATCTGTTACGAAAAAAAATTAAACAAAATGAACACAAAACGATCAGCTTTAAAAGAATGAACTGTCGTAACTGGAAAAACCGAATGAAAAAGAATGTTAAACAACAAATACTTTTTTCACACCCAACCCAGTTCTGCGGAATCAGAATCAACGTTGAGTTTAAGTAAGAATGAGCCAATTGGAGTAAAGTGTCATGCAGATTTAAATTTTTCCACTTGTGACGAATGCAGCTATCGATTTTTTTTTTTGCCTGCTAGCATGCTAGTTAACATTCGTGTCAGTCAAATGTTGGCTCTCACGCTGTTTATGCCAATTAAATCTTCCTGCCTATTCGTTTGGCAGCCAGCTATTATTGTAATAAAATTCAAATTTTCTAGAAAATGGCCGCAAACTACATGAAAAAGTGCCGTAAATCATGAAAAAAAAATTATTTCCACTATCGATGGGATATGGGAAATGCAAATCCGTCTTGAAAATCCTGCTTTTTTTTTTAATTATATATGTTAATTTTGCGATTTTGGTGCAAATCATTTTTTAAAATTGTTTTTATTTTTATCAAAAATTCATTACACAAAATTCCTGCTATTAAAAAATTATATATATATATATATATATATATATATATATATATATATATATTGGTTTTAAAGAAAGTATGACTCACTTAGGATGCGGAAAGAAAATAAGAAAATATAAATTTCTATCTCTGTCTGGTGGAATTTCCAAAATATTCTTCTTTTTTTTAGGCTTGTTCCACATTATAAAGCATCTATCAATTTAAACTGTATTTCCAGCAGCTGGACTGTGTGTATGACAAAAAAAGAAGTACTATCCTGTTTTAATCAATTTAGGTCATCCATTTTGTTTTAGTAAGACAATGCGAGGTCACCACTGCTAGGTTGATGAAGGAAAAGTTTAAACAGATGGAAATATTTGTTGAATTCTTCCATGTCCAAAATCCAGTCTAGATGCTGCTCTGAGTGACTATGGCCTATTCCGCTCAAATAAAAAAACGGATCAGTAATTCAACACTTTTTTATAAAGTGAAGGAAGCTTAATTTTTTGTTTTATATCTAAAAGCCAGCTAACTGGTATATGGCACAGGTTCGGATGCTGGCTAAACTGAAATAAAAGATTGTAAATGAATATGATGGAGAATTTATTTGATGAAGAATAAATATCAAATTGCTCTAAAAATTGTCGTTTTTTTATTTTATTCCTAAGTGAGTCAGGACTTTCAAGCCAACTTAATAAATTAAAATATATATATATATATATATATATATATATATATATATATATATATCTCAAGTAGGAGGTGCAGTTCAATTTACATTATATGAATCATTCATACAAAAAAAAAGATATAGAAGTTAATGATTTAAATGGCGAGAATACATTCTCTTAAAGAAATTTAATAAAGTACATTAACCTGGAACCTTTTATATGAATGTTAAAATCCCTGTTTATAAATTCCAGTTGCATAAGGTCAAATTATTTTTTTTTTTTAAAATTTCATCTGTTCATACAGACATCTTAAGGTATGGAAATAGATTTGTTTCTGTTTTTTTTAATTCTCCAATAACCGGACAAATTAAAATATAGATATAATCTGAAGAAATGTTTTTAGAAATGTGTTATTGTTAATTGTAAGAAATTTTTTTTGAGCGTTTAGTTGCAATTTTTCTAAATATTTTTTTTTCATTTTAATAAATAATAATTAAATATATATATATATATATATATATATATATATATATATATATATATATATTCATTCAATTATACAAATGTATGTATAAATATATATATATATATATATATATATATTATAATATGTACATATATATATATATATATATATATATATATATATATATATATATATATATGTATATATGTATGTATATATATATATATATATATATATATATTTATATATATATTATATATATATATATATATATATATATATATATATATATATATATATATATATATATATATATATAATATATATATGCAAAATTATGTATTTGTATGTATACATATATATGTTACAATTATGTACAAATATATATAAATATATATATATATATATATATATATATATATATATATATATATACATACATACATACAATTCCTATCTTAGAGCAGGCTTCAAAAAATTTAATGCTTTTTGAGCAGTCTTACTTTTTTGGTTTAATATGTGTATATACATATTAGTATGCGTATATATACGTATATTCCCTCTCCATACATACATGTCTTATTTTAAAAGTTATATTTGTGTGTATACACACACACACACATACATACATATATATATATATATATATATATATATATATATGTGTCTCATTTCAAGCCAAGCAAGGCAATAATGCCATGAGAATGAAAGGGAAAAGAGAATGGGGAGGATTGAGGAAAGGACAAAAAGAAACTGGGTTGAAGAAAACAGAAAATGCTGATTGACTTTGCCAATAAACTTTTGAAGATTGTAATTATCGGGGATGCAAGAAATCAGAAGGGATTTCCAAAGGCAGGAAATATGTGAAAAGAAATTGTTAGAGTAGAAGTGGCGGTTGCATCTAGCTAGTTCAACAGTAAATGGTGGGACCTAGTTGCCAATCAAGTAGCATGCTTAAATTCATATTATTGGGGCACCCGGGAAAAAAGCTCATTGGAACAGTTTCTATGAATATATATATATATATATATATAGGTGAAAAAAACATTTGTACACACAAATTTTTAATTTATTGTATTTCCAACTTTTCAACAGCAGTGAACTTTATCAAGGAGAGCATGACTTTAGATTGTTCCTATGAATTTCATTGATTATTGTCCATTTAGTGACAAGGATTCCTGATGAAAGCAAATTATCCTGCAACTGTTGACGAGTAACCCGCAGATTTTGTTTAATTTGATGCATTAATTTCCTCAAAGACCTTGAAGAAATCTTACATGGAGCACCTTTTCTTTGGTTTTCAACAGTTTTGAGGTTTTTTTACCTCAAAATGAATGAACTTATAGTAGTAAATGGAATATTCAGGTTGTCTTGAGATTTTCCTGTAACTTTTACCTTCTTTCCAGAGTTTAACAATCAGTTCTTTTTGCAAATTTGTCAATTCTTTATCTATTGCCATGATGATAACCTTCTTGCATGAATATCAATTACAATGTTCTGTTGATATTTTTAGGCTAAAAATAACTACTGATAATATTACTGGAATATTCTAGAATATTCCACTTGAATAATCTAGAGTATCAAAGCAATATAAATGTTTTAAAATCTGAAATTTGTTTTGTACAAATACTTTTTCACCGATTAAAATAGATAAATGATATTTATTTCTATTAAACCAAATCTTTTTTTGTTTTCTATGCATATTTAGTTATTATGCATCTGTGTACAGTTAATTATATGAAAAGTATGTTTATTCATTAGTTGGAAAGACAATAAATTAAAAATTTTATGTGTACAAATATTTGTTTCCACCCACTGTATTAAAAACAAACGAAATTCATTCATAACCGTAGATCAGCTGGAAAAAAAGAATTTTTTTAAAAATTAGATAAAAAACTGGATAGCTTACATTTAGACAGGTGAATTCAGAGCTAGACTTTCAAGCCAAAAGTTGATACCTGACTTCTTTTGGTGGACACCATCTGAAATGATAATCTAACTTTTATGGAAGAGATCACCTACTTCCCAACCCCAGAAGTGGGGAAGGATTATCAGATAGAAAAGAAAAGAAAGAAATGTTTTAATCAAGTTAAGGACTAATTGAAGTACAAGATTCTAGCTTTTCATTTTTTTTTTTTTTACAATATAGAACACCCAGAAATAGATTTCTCTATCTCTTCCACTGTATTTTCTATGTCTGGCAATCTTCCTCTCTTTTGGAAAGACTCTAGTGTCCACATGCATTGCCTTGGTGTTTATGTTCATAAACATCTCACACTGACAAGGTAATTCTCTCAAGTCTTCAAACTGTTCTAACATCTGCTTCCAACATTCACTATTAAACCCTGTTACCTCTTCTTTATTGTTCCCCTTCCTCTCATGACTATTGCTGGCTAGATAGAATTTCTGATAGTATAGATAAGGCCCTCTCTTCACACTCATCTGCAAATACCTTTGTGTTCGGTGAATTCAATGCCCATCATGTCAGGTGGCTTCATCACTCTAACACTACCGACCTTATTGGCATCCAGACTTTGAACTTCTCACTTGCTCAATATCTCACTCAAATAATAAACTGCTTCCCCTATTTCCCCAGTAATTCTGATGGACATGCTTCTCTTCTTGATCTCTTTCTCATGTCATGCTCTGCAACTGTCTTCTTGGTAACTCCAACTACACAAGAACTCTCCTATTAACAGAACATATTTCTGTTATCCTGAATGGGATATGCTTCATGATTTTTTTCATGATGCCTCTTGGATCGACAATTTTAATCATCCTGTTGGGAAATATGCCACTGATGTCTCTTCCAAAACCAACATTGAAGCTTTTGTGCTAGCATAGAAATACCAAGTGAAACCACAATCTTCTCCTTGCTTCTCTCCTGCCTGTTCAGCTGCTATACCCCAAAGGAATCACTTCTTCTGGATATACCAGAGAAATAGGTCTGTTTGTTACAGGCATCTCTTTGTTATTGATCGTAATGAGTGCAAGCAGGCCCTCAAAGAAGCAAAGTTACTATTTGAATGAGAAATTAAAGGAAGTCAGTTTGAGAACTGTGGCATTGCACTCAATTAGAAATTTGGGGTTTGACGTGGTAAATAATGACACAAAATATTTTTTTCAAAATCCTTACTGTTTTTTGAGGAAACAAGTTTAAAATTAAATTTAGGTTCTAAATTGGAGTCTTGGTATTTCCTTCTGGCAATCAGTTAAAGATTTTACAACTGTCAAAAAATTCTGTACCCTTTTGGCAAACAAATGTGTAAATGTCATTTAATAACTAATTAATAATAATTAATAAAATGTTTTCCAAATGCAACTATCACCTCATTCTTAATAAACAAAAAAAAACAAATAAATAAATCAAAATTAGAAATAATATAAAAATATTCACTTTATAAAAACAAAATGGAGATTAAATATGATATGAATTCAGGGTGTGGTCAGCGATGAAAATCAATTCCTTTCTTTCTCATATAGAATTTAGGTTTTGTCATTTTTCAATACAAAAATTAGACTATAAACATTTTGTTTATCACTGTAAAATTAATTAGTTCCTTTGTATTTTTATATAATTATTTGAAAAAGAAAGGAAAAATTTTGTTTAATTTATAACATTATATATTTTGGAAGGAACTGGAGTATATTTAAAACATTTTTATTTGCTTATTTCTGTGGAATAAAGTAGATTTCCATTTAGGTAAGTAATACAGTTTCATTCTATTTAACTTTGAAATTTTATTAAAAGGGTAGTAATGTTTGCACTTGTCTTCCTCACAAGAAGTTAATACCAATTCTATACTGGTTTTTCTTTGAATTAATTCATGTCCTGATTTTCAAAATTTAAATTAATTGAAAAATATAAATTTACTTTTGATAATGTTCCATTCTCTGGTCAATAATAATGTGATATTTCCCCTTCATATTATCACGTATACTAAAACTGTTTCTAAACTTATACACATTTTGAAATTTCAAGTCTCCATTGAAGAAAGGAGATTTTTATTATATATATATATATATATATATTTTTTTTTTTTTTTTTTTTAATCGATTCATCCAAAGCAAGGCGGGAAGCCACTAGTACGCAAAATATATATATATATATATATATATATATATATATGTGTGTGTGTGCAGGAAATGGCTTGTAAACTTCAATGTCTCCAAAATTAAACTGCTCTTATTTACCCACCACAGAGATCTCTCCCTGCCTCCCATCAGAATACCTGACACCCAACTCCATGAGAGTGTTTCGTTGTGCCTGCTTGTTCTCATGCTGTCCACTGATATGTGGTTGAACAAATACATAGATTCAATAGCTTCATCTACTGCAAGGAAAATTGGTTCTCTGTGTTTTACCAGAAAGTTTTTCCTCGTCTGAGTCCATCCTTCAAATCTATAAATTAACCATCCGTCCTTGCATGGAATATTGCCGTCATATATGGTCTGGTGTCCCCACTGTAAGTCTCAAGGTCCTCGACAAAATCCAGATATGGATATGCAATGTGATAGGTCCTGATCTGGCATCTAGTGTACAGTTGCTTTCTTGCCATGGCTTCCTTCTGTTTCTTCTATAAGTATTTTGATGGCAACTAAGTTGCTTTTGCTGGTTCTCAGACTGCATGAATTTAAACAAGTTACTAGGTTAGCATCTTGGTCTGACTCTTTCACTGTCGAAATGGATCATTCTTCTCAAACGGCTTATTCTCTCACACTTCCCATCTGTGAAACTCTCTTCCTTGCTTCCCTGATAACTATAATCTTCTAATGTTCAAGTGTAATGTCAATTGACATCTTCTGATACCTTGATCTTGTTCTCTGTCCTTCTCTTTATCCTCTCCCCAAACACTCCTCTTTACTCTTGTTCTCTACCCCCTGTAACCCGTTGTGTGTTAGTGGCACTCCCACCTTGCTTGGAGTGAAATGCTTAGAGAAAAAAAAAAAAAAAAAATGAAGCACAATTGGATTTTGTCAATTAAACAGTACTGGTTGTGTTTTGCTTAGCTGAATATGAATTTCATTCAGTTACTGAAAGTAAACTTTGGCAGTGATGTTTTGCATAGATTCCCGAAAACTGTAATGGATAACACCAACACCAGACAGTTGCCATAATCTTCTGTTGATGCAATTATGGTTTTTGAAAGTGCTTGGCGCCTTCATGATCAAACTGAGCTGATCATTTACAATTGTCATAAAGAATACATTTTTCATCAAAAGTCACTATTCAATCAAGAAATTAAAGTTTCACCAATGCAACATTGAACACCTTTCAAAACATCCAACTCTTTGACACTTACCGTGTTTATGTGGACCCCATTTATAGAGTTTCTTCTTCTTACCTTGAGATGGTCCAATATTTTTGAAATGCCAACATCCATTATCTAAGACATTTCTCTGACACTTTGATGTGGGTCTTTGACAAGCGTTTTCAGATGTTGATTGTCAAGGCTTGTATTCTTGCTGCAGAACTTTAGAAAACAGTGCCATACTGTCTGATTACAAGTGGATCCCTCTATTAAAGGTGGCAGCAATTTGACAAACATTATGACCAAGCTTCAAATCATAAAAAACAAAACAAAAAAACCCAAAAAAAACAACAAGCAACAACAACAAAATGTAAACACATCTCTTCTTTCTTCATGTTCAAGATGAGTGCTATATAATGTTTTATGTTAAATTCTGAAAGAAATTGATATAGAATTAACCAAGTGTATACTTTAATCATTTGGAATGAATAATATATATATATATATATATATATATATATTTTGCAGCTGTTATATACTAGAACAAAAGGTTTATTCTAAAAGATTTCTGAACAATCTAATTGTTATTGAACTTTTGGATATTATCCAGCAGATATTAGACAGTAGTAAGTATATAGCGGTGTTAGAAATAGATGAATGAATGAAGAAATACATTATAGAACACAAATTTTCTCATCATATACAATGTAACTTGGTCAAGTTTATTACTCTTGACTTTAAGTTCTGCAATATCAATTATACGCATGGGTTGACTATGAAGGAGTGATGCTAGATCTGTAAAATCTTGCATGCATCAATTTCAACTCGTTATTAATAACTGCATTGTTTCTTTCCAGGTACAAGTATGGGCTGAAAAGTTCATAGGCTGGCTATGAAGGAGTGATGCTAGAGCTGTGAAATCTTGCATGCATTAATCTCAACTCTTCTTATTAATAACAGCATTGTTTCTTTCCAGGTACGAGGGTAGGATGAAAAGTTCATAGGCTGGGTATGAAGAAGTGATACTAGAGGTGCGAGTTATGTATGCATTAATTTCAACTCTTCTCATTAATAACTGCATTGTTTCATTCCAGGCAAACTGACATCTGACTGTTGAAAGGAAACTTCAGAAGTAACTTGTTGCATCTTCTCTTGAAAATGGACAAAATTTGACATTGTGGTGTCATCAAGTACCTGCAAAAAAAGATTTTTTTATCCCAAGGACATTCATGCAGACATGGTGGTTAAATTAAGAGATGATATTCCAGCTTTAACAAGAGTGCAAAAAGAGGGCAGCTGAATTTTGGAGGGGAGTCTTGAAGATGACCCAAAGTTTAGGATGCAAAAGGTATTGTGTTTATTGACTCTCTTCAAACAGGACCACGCCATCACTGAAGAGTACTATGCCAACTTGTTGAAGCAGTTATGAAAAGCTATCAAGATTAAATGCCCAGGAAAACTGATGAAAGGTGTCTTGTTTCATCAGGACAGTGCTCCAGCACACAGCTTAAATGGCTGGTCTACACAACTGTGACTTTGAACTGGTTTATCACCAACCCTATTCTAATTATTTGGCCCCATCTATCATCTGTTCCCCAACACAAAAAAAAAACCAAAGAAACAAAAGTAAAGTTTCTTGGCCAATGGGATCCAAGCATGACAACACTGATGGAAAATGTGCATGAACTGCAAGAGGGATGATGTTAAAAAATAAACCTTATTAGGTGACATTCCATGAGACTATCTTGGTCAGCCTTTGAACTTTTCAGTTGATCTTTGTAGTTCTTTTCTGACATTCTCTTTCAACTTTAAACACTTTTTTTGTTCACCTGCCATTTCTTTCGTTTACTTTTTGTTCTTCACCTGATACCTTTACCTGGATACATTTTAAACATTCATGATAAAAAGATACGAGGCTGGTTATCTTTCCATATTACTCAATGCAACTGTCTTTTGGTAAAAGCAGCATGTTTCTACTAGGATTGTCGTTCATTCATATGACCTATGAAGAAGACAATTCATGATTAAAGCTTTGGATCATCCATTGATTTGTTTTACGGTTTACCAGCCTTTTGCTGGTCACTTAAAACCAGAAAATATTTTTTAGATTTTTTTTTTTTTTTTGGAGATAATGATTTACTGATACAAGTCCTGCTAATTAACCCATAGCTGAGGGGAAAAGAGGTAGATTCATACCTTTCTCAAGGGTATTTGCATGTAAGTGAATATAACGAACCTGGCTGGAATTAGAACTGTGCACCTATTTTCAATTTTGTGCCGTTATTAATTACACCGCCAGCATATCCCTGCTTACAGCACCTAGTATTCTCAAAATCAGAGTTTGAAGAAAAGAGTAACTGAGTTGCTATGTGACATCTCTCCTCCTTTACGACAGCAAATGTTGGATGGTCTCCTCAAAGATGAAGAAAAGACTCAAGGCAAGGAGGCATGGTTCTACAGAAGGATGCTAAGGATACCTTGGACCAAGCGTGTGAGTAACGATGAGGTTTTGGAGAGGATGCAAACAAGGAGGAAGTTTATACTTAATATCAGGAAGATGTTGAAATCTCTGGGACACGTAATTATGGCCACATGGGATTCATAAGAATTCTGGCTCATAGAAAAGAAAAGAGGATTTTTTTTTCTGGATGATAATTTTAAGAAGGCCAAGTCTAGCCACACCCACACTGCCGAGCGATCATTGGCCAAGTGGTGGTGTAAATGATAGGCGAAGGTGAATGTATGAGAAAGGTGGGGAAGTTGTTGACACCCACTAATGAGGATTGGTATGAGATACCAATATGAAAAAGGAAGAGTCTAGGAGGCTAATTCTCCTCCGACCTCTCCTCACGGATGAGGGAGAAAACCCCCGAAATGGAAAGTGATTGGCTTCCAAAAATGGGAAGTAATAAATTTTCCTGTCCTGAGGACAAAGAGAATTTTTGTTGGGAATTAAGAATTGTCAAAGAACCCAAACCACAACAGGGCCCCAACCTGGAATTGGTCGGTGTCCATATAAACAAACGCCTTGAGGCAGCTAGTCAGTGTTTATTCGGCAGAGTTTCAAGAGAGTTCGAAGTTGCAGTTGGAGACCAGCCTCGCAGGAGCTGACAAAGATTTCCACGCCTTTTGACTTGGTCTTCCTACCAAAAGCAAGTTTTTATTGATGAACGACTTAAGATACCATAACTTGCTTAAGAAACGCAAAAAGCGTCACGAATCCATAGAAACGGACCGGGAGAGAAACACACTCCTGTATTCAATAGATAGATAAAGTTAATTGTTATTTTTCAACATATTTGAACCTTGTGAGTTTGTTTTATTATTTTTCTTTTATTTATGCTTGTGCAGTATCACCTTTACCCCGGATTCAGCTTGCACTACGGCCCGACGCCTGATTGATTTCGTCTACCTAAGATCAAAGTCACAACGTGGGTAGGTTAGACTTGAGATCAAAGTAGTTACTTCGATGACCAAGTGTTGGAGGTGAGCTGAGAACGACAAAGCCGGTATTGAACCGGAAACGACCAGATTGACTGGGACACAGGCTGGTGGCAGCGACAATGAGTCAACCCCAAACATTGGTGGAAGAAACCTTACAGCTTCGCGCCACAACTGGGAGTTGAACACGCGCTGACGGCGCAGCGTCATATATTGATGTCACGACCAGTGGACGTCACATATTGACGCTGGACTGCGACCACAAGTGGGTGTCACATTTTGGTGCCATGACCACCGGATTCGACCCTGAACTAACCACTGCCACAGGAGTTGCGGAAAATTTTTGACCAGGACAACGCACGTTGTCTCAAGTAGACAAACAGGAAAGAGACTAGAGCGGGAACCAAAGGACTTCCTACAACGTTTCCTTCATTTCTAAGTGTCGTCATCTTCTTACAGCGTTTCCCTCATTTCTAAGTGTCATCATCATCCTACAGCGTTTCATTCATTTCTAAGTGTCGTCATCTTCCTAGAACATTTCTTTGATTTCTAAGTATCATCTTCCTTGAATATCCATCTTAAAAAACTGACATGGCTCTCATCCCAAGCTTCAAAACATTAGAAATTCATCAAAATATTAAAACTTCAGCAAAGATCAAAACAGAATTAAACGAGTTGCAATTAAGGAAGAAAAACAAATTGGCATTAAATTTGCTTTTAAATAAAGAAACAAAATCTGTTTTAGATAAAAATTTTGGGAATTTATACATTTTTTTTTTCTTTTTTTTGTCTATATTTTTCCTTCAGCATTGGACAACTGACTTTATTCACTGTAATCTATTATTATGAACCTTATGTTCAGTGGGTACATTTTTAAGCGTTTCACCCCAAGCAAGGCGGGAAGCCACTAGGACGCAAGGGGTTACAGAAGATTTGGAGCAAGATCAGATAGGAGTGATAGAGGAAAGGATGAGGAGAAAGATAGTGGATAGATCAAGACAACTGGAGATGTTGATTGACATTACATTTGAATAGCTGGAGATTATGTATGTGAGTTGTTATCCCAGTTTGATTTCTTAAACAGTGAAATTAATAATTATCCTAGATCAAGAAGTCTTACTAAAGAAAACTGACAGGAATTGAACCTGCGTCCAAGGCCAGATTTTGATGTTTTGGGACTCCTAAGCTAATTAAATTATACCCCCCACCGCACTCAAACAGAACCACCCTCTAACTTGCCCACACTCGACTTTGATATATTTTTTTTTTACTCATGATATATTTTAGTGACATTTATATAGCTTCAAGTAAACTTATTGCAAATTCTTTTAAAAAAAAAAAAAAAACCCAAAAAATCATACTGTTTTGTCAATAAAATCATTCTTCAAGAAATGCTACTATTTTACTATTTATTGTAAACCAAATTAGCACACATTTCAACATAACTATAAAAAAAAGAAAAGATTTTTTTATAACCAGCATTATAGCAATAAAACAATCAAAATAAATATGAGTTTGTCATAATGATATCATTTTAGTTTATGAAACTATTTAAAGGTTATAACGTCTAAAAAATAAAAATCATTGCTTTATGAAAATTTTTAAGATTTAAACTTTCTGAATTAAAGTCAAACATGTTATCTACTTGTTATCGCAATGACACAAACTAAAACATTCTTCCTGCATCTTCATCATCCCCTTGACTTTTGTAATCATAGGGCTGATCCGAATGCTGAAGCTACATGAACCATCTTCCACAATGGTCAATCAACGACAGCCATCGGCAATTCTGGTTGTCATTGCTGTCCAGTTTTTGACATTGTCCAACCAGTTTTTGCGTTGACGCCTTCTCCACCTTCAACAGTGACTTGCATGATGGTCTTGCTTTTTCTATTTGACAGTGGTGAGGTTCCTGGTGTCCCACAAAACTTTCAACCCTTTTTCTAGCACAAAATCATTGGATTTTTTTTGTTCCCAATATAAGATGCCAAGGAGTTTTCTCATGTATTTGTTCTCAAATGCTTAGATTCTTCATCAAGTGCCCACGTTTCACATCCATATAGGAGAATGGAGACTATCAGTGATTTGTACAGTCTGTACTTTGATTGAAAACGGATTTTTTTTTTTTTTTTTTAAATTGATATCAACTAATGCGAGGCATTAAAGCCATTGAGACACAAGGGATGACTGGGTGTAGAAAAGTTAGAAAGTGAAACATTGCTAAAGAGCGAGAACAAAAGAAGAGTAATCAGGAGAACATTAGATATTCATTGATATTGCATTTAAATTGAATTCATCCCCATCAAGGCAGTAAAGTCACTGAGACACAATGGGAAGAGTTAGAAACAGAAACATTGCTAAAGAGCAAGATCAAAAGAAGAGTACTTGGGAGGACAGTTGATAGTGATTGATATTGCATTTAAATTTTTGCAAATTAAAATAATCTGGAAAGTATGGAGCCAAAAGAAAATTCTGTAAGCAAGAAAAGGAACTGGTAGCATAGATGTTACAGCTCCATCCTGCCAACTGTAAATTGAAAACATCTTGATTCCAATTTAGTACTGCACTTAAATTCAAAAATGTCAAGGTACCCTAGAGAAGAGCTCACCCGAACAATTGATATCATTTCAGTTTATGAAACTATTTAGAAGTTATAACATATACAAAATCATAGCTTTATAAAAGCTTGAGGAGCTCTAGGCTGTAGCCTATGCTAGCCTAAAGGAGAATCTGGCCCTGCCTGTATGCCCCTTTCCATCAGGGAAGCTGCTTCTGGGGAGGTATAAGTTTTATTTAGTAGGAATTCATGATCTAGGCCGGTCGTTATTAATTTCACCGTTTAAGAAAATAAAAATAAACAGGTATAGCAAGTAAAATACATGTATCCATGAAAAATAATGTTTATAATAAATAATGTTAGATTAAAAGCATGACTAATCTATAGAAACCGGAAGAAGAACCTTCATTTGTCCACTCCGTATGATGTAATTTTGGTTGTTTTTTTTTTGTTTTTTTGTAGCATATCATTCTGTACGGGTTATTTAATGCCAACATCTAAATATTTTGTATGCAATTTTATTTCATCTCTTTTGGTGGCCAGAGATAAGTAGTGATGCAAGTCTCTCTAATTAACCCATAATTGGGGGGTGAAGAGATGGATCTATACCTTTCCCAAGAGTATTTGTATGTAAGTGAATATAACAAGCCGAACAGGAATAGAAACCCAGTTCTCAGATTAACAATTCTGAGCCATTATCTGTTTTGCCACAAACATATCCAAGCTTACAGCAACTGGTATTCCCAAGCAGTCACACATATAAGTACTGACCAGGCTCGGTGTTGCTTAACTGATTATTATATAGGAACCGGTGTTTCAATGTGATATGGCCATAGGCTGATATGAAGCAAGACTATTCTCCAAGAGTAGTAATCTATATTCTACTGTATAGGTAATGACTAGTGTTGGCATGGAGACAAGTATTTCCACATGAGGACAAAACTGTCGGTTTATTCTTGAAAGATTAAAGTTTTTTGTCAATTTTTCTATTTTTTTTATTTAAGAAAAAAAAAAAAAAAAAATCAGTATTGTCTTAAATCCTTTGAGAAACAAGATTCCTGAGGTAACAACAACAAAGAATAAAACAATTATGTTCTTGAGGGAGGTTTTAAATTGGAAAAAAAAAAAAAAAACAAAAACAAAAAAAAAACAACAATAGCAACCAATAGTAAAATTAATAGTAGCAACAGCGGTATGTTGATTTTTGTTTTTTTGTTTTAATGTTACTAACGACAATATGTGGCATCAATTTGCGTCAATTGAGGGAGCAGAAGCTTCACCTTCCGTCGATAGGAAGGATCCTGACGTGTCTTTTTGTTCTGATCATACCATATCAAATTTTGTTCAAGGTAAACAGTCCGCAATTCTGACAGAGAGACCAATTCCTGTAAATCATCCCAGTTGAAAACTTGGTTATTGTTGAACTGGAAAAAAAAAACAAAAAAAAACAGGAAATTGAGGTTAGAAAATCTGCAGCATGAAACAGAAGGAACAAGTTGCATTTTTACAAACAAAAAATTAACCAACTACTGAAAAGAAGGGCTTTTGATTAGGGTCTCCAAACAAGGCTGCAGATTCGTGCATACTACTCTCGATTGTGGGTCCCAGGAAATCCTCACTATCTTAACATTTGGTTTTTTACTTACATTTATATAAATTACAAATTAAACTGACTATTATTAAAGCATGAAAATTTTTGTTTTCAGATTTTTTTTTACAAATATGTGAATTTGATTTCGCTCAAGATAAAGAATATATATATATATATATATATATATATATATACACACACACACACTGTATAAAATTCCCTAATTTTTATCGATGATGGTGAATGTGCTAAAATTATTCAACTTTTTTAACAAGAAAAATTTAAATGTTAAAATTTGCTGTAAAACATTGATTTATGATGGAATGATGTACTCTATGTCTCCAATTTTTATTTAGATACATTGTATTTATTTTAAAATAAACGACATTGAATTGTTCATCTATATTGCATATCATCCATTATTGTAACTAATTAGCATAAAACAGGATATTTCCAGATCATTTCCCCTGGGTAGAAAATTTAATAAATGCCGATTACACCCAGGAAGCAAAAAAAAAAAAAAAGCAGAAAATTCCCCACCACTAGACATGGAAAAATAGGTTGTTTATAATGACAAGATCCAACGTTAACTGAGAGTGACAACACTACAAATGGATTTTGGATTCTTTGTCAAAACTAAAATTTGGAGGGGGGGGAATGTTTTCCCCAATAACATAAGACAAATTGCATTATCTTTCAACCATGAGAGTAGAGCAGCCTATAAGGAATATTTAATATTTCTTCAATGAAAATGCTAAAAAAAAAAAAAAAAAAAAAAAACTCACCCAGAAATCAACTAAATTTTTTAAGTGACTGACATTTTCAATCTTTTGGATTCTATTACAAGCCAAGTCCAGAACTGTTAGTTGCACCTGAAAAAAAAAAAAAAAAAAAAAAAAAAAAAAAGATAAGTACTTCTGAAGAAATGTGAAAAATTCTAAAAACAATCTCTCTAGTATCCCTAATATAGAGACATTAAGAACACTGGCCTAATTGTATAGAGCTTATCGTTTAGAGAAACATAAAATGGTGATCCTTTCATTTATTTGGTTAAGTAATTCTCTGTATACCTTTTACAAATTAGGAAAAGAAATTCAAAGTAGACAAGTTTTCATATAGAATTTTTCTGAATTTTCATATTTCCTGCTTAGAATTGTTTTGATAATTTCCTGTTAACAAATCTTATTTTTCCTGTATTAACAATAAAAATTTCATTTACAAGTAGGAAATTATTTTACTTTAAATGTTTTTCAACAACCTAACGTAGTTCCTGAATTTCTTTGAAATACTGTCATTACTATTCATTTTATACTTTAGTATTTCTTTCATATTATTTCTGTTAAATTTTCATTGCATCTCTCAGATCAATTGTTAAGCAAGCAGTGTGACTTGGAAATAAAGAAAAAGGCTCCAGTGAAATGGTTGTAGAATAACAAGCTGAAAGATGTATTAAAAATCTCAAGAAATAAAGAAAAGACAGACAAAAATTAATAAGGATTCCTCTCTCCTTGTTTGAATGATTTTTTTTTTTTTAATACAATAGACATTTGAGGAAGACGAAGGGGGATTGCAGGTGAAATCTGACAAAACAACAAAGATGAGGAGGATATTGTTTCAAACTAACAGAGAAAAAACTATGACAAAGTGGAGACCGTTTTCATGTGATGTGCTTCAACCTTTAGGACTTCATCAAATTAATGTTTTGGTTGATGCGAATACACATGATCAAGAAGGAAAGATTCCCCCCACCAACTAAAATTGTTACTGATATATAAAAATGTATATCGTTTCTCCATAATTTATCTGCTCACAAACTTTTGTGTTGAGATTAGAGTGTAAGGGAGATAATCAAGGTTTCTTCACAAAGTATCAAAAATTTAAAAGCAAAAATTACTTACATTGTTTGTCAATCCTTCCAGTTTATCAATACCATTGTCACTCAGGTAGAGTTCATCAAGGTTTACTAATGATTCAAGGCCTTCAATCTTTCTTATACGATTGCTCTATGTAAAAAATAAAGAAAATATAGTAGAAATATATAAACAGAAAAAGCATTTTTTTTTTTTTTTTTTTTTGAGTAGAAGGATTACCCATAAAGATGTAGAGGGTGGTAAAATCTATGAAGAAAAGAATAGGAATAATAATCAGAAAGAGAGAGAGTTTTTTTATAATAGTAATAGGATTACATTTTTTTAAAAGTCATTTCATCACATGCAAGGCAGTAAAGCCACTAAGAAACAAGAGGTTACTGAGTGTAAAAGAATAAGAAAAAAAGAAAAACATTATTAAGAAGCAAGAACAATAAAAGAACAGGAATTAAGACAGAAGTTATCAATTAACATTGCATTTAAATTTTTGAAGATCAACGTTGACTGGAAAATATGAAGCCAGAAGAGAGTTCCACAAGTGAGAAGTTTAAAAAAAGAAAATGTTAGTATAGAACTTATGGTTACATGTAGCCATTTCAAATGTAAAACGATGAGACTGTGCTTAAATTCATATAATCTAGGTACCATAGTGTACTGTGCTTAAATTCATATAATCTAGGTACCATAGCAAAGAGTTCATCCAAAATATTACCATGAAAGTATTTATTTTTTTTACAATAATGTTCACTCTGTACAATGGCCATGAGCCACTTGAGGTAAAGGGTTACAGAATAAAATTGATTATTGTATTAGTTCTATCATTGATATTGAGTGCATATATATATATATATATATATATATATATATATATATATATATATATTATATATATATATATATATATTATATATATTATATTTGTATGTTCAAGAAAATCTTACCTGTAAGCTCAGAGTAGTGAGGTTAACAAGTTTGTCCAAACCTTCAATTTTAGTGATTTTATTTTTCCCAAGGTACAGTCCAGTCAAATTAGTTAGGCCATCTAAATTCTCAATAGTCTAGAGTTAAAAAAAAAAAAAAAAAAAATGTATAAATCTCAAAAGATACCCATGCCAAAAAATTTGGAAACCAAATTATTTAAACCATGAAAAATGTAAAATTCTTTTAAAATTTCAATCAGAAAGAAAAAGATTCTTAAATGTATGATTATGTTACTAGATTATAAATAGTTGGGAAACAATTATTTTGACACGAGTATCAGCTCTGTCAAATGTTTGTAACTCATGAGGATTAAAAAACAACTTGAGCACAAAAAAAGTAGAAATGGGAAAGAAAACGGAAGGAAATTGATGGATATTTTTGTTCAAGAAAATTCTTTTAACAGAAAGTTGAGTTGCGTGATTTTATGGCACTTAAACTTTCCCACTCGTTAAAAATGGAGAATTTTGGGGTGGTGGGAGGTGCTTGTTTTTGTTGCTTATCATTCCTTAGTACTTCCTCAAGACATCACATTTGCCTAAATAAAAAAAAAAAAATTTTTTTTATCAACTTAAACAATTAATACTAATACATTATAAAATCCATCTCTGAATTTTTATGGAGTTATTGAACTTTGATGTTATTTACAAATGTCAGGTTTGAAACAGCATACATCATTTATTTATTTTTTTTTTTTTTTTTTATTTTCTGAATTTTTAAACTTGTTTTGAAGAGAGGGGAGATTTTTTTGGAAACACATGTACAAACATTGGGGGAAGGGAATAATTATTTTAAATGAAGAATATATATATCTTTATTAATTCATTTGTTTTTTAACTTAAAATATTTTGGGGAAAGAAAGAACAACAAAAGAAAAGGAAAGGGGGCAAGAAAAGAAAACAAAGGAAAAGAAAAAATGAAGAAAAAGAAAATAAAAAGCCTCCTTTCTTCCTTTGAACATCAAAGTCCAGTAACTCTCTAAAAAGTGTGTGGTTGAGTTTATATAGGTACTTCTACGAAATCGCTAAAAAAGAGCATAGTCTGATGAAAAAGACGCCAAACTTTACAAAAACAAAATTAAACGCTGATGTTATTATTAAGAGGAAAGACCAAAGTTTTTTGTTTTTTTTTAATTATTTTTAAAAAATTTTTCCTTCTTTTTAGAACATTCTAAATTTTGATTAAAAAAAAAAAAAAAAAAAACCTTGTTTCTCTTTGTACCAACCGGAACTAGTAAAATATAATAGACAATTTTTAGCACCTTTTTCTTTTTTGTGTGTGACACACATTAATTTAGAAAATCTTGCAAAAATAAAAATAATTGTCGGATGTTAATGAAACTTTCAGAAACTATTCACAGATGATTGAAATTATTATAAATGTTTTTTTTTTTTTTAATTAGTCATGGCAGAAATATTTTTTTATATTTATTACCACCCCCATAACTAATTTTATAAAAACGCTAGAAATTCGATCACATCAGGTTTAGTGATTACAGTAGTTAAAAGCACAAGGTTTTAAAGAATGCAAATCATGTTTTTTTTTTTTGTTTTTTTTTTTAATTGGAGCCAACGTACCTGAAAATCAGCTCTGAATTGTAACATACAAAACTCAATAAAACAAAGATATTATTTAATTTCAAATGCTTTTATTTGTTTTTAGTTGTTTTTATGAATATGGACAATATTTTCTGAAAGCAAAAAATTTTTTCAATGAGAACTGAATTTTTAATACGATTATTTGTTATTTCTTAAATGTAAAAATCTATTATAATTAAAGTTGTTAAAATATTATAAAATTAGTTAAAAGCTGCATCGGGTTTCCTAAGTGTCCTTATGAGATAGATCATTTTTTAGCACTTTGTAAACTATTGTTTTGACCAATCTGAAGATCCGCAGTAATTAAGAAATGTAATTTTTTGTTCATAAAAATCGTTAAAATGGTTGTAATTAAAAAGTACGGGAGGTCACAGGCAATAAAACGTCACGTGGCTTGAGTGTAAGCGCTCTCTGCTGAATGTCGATTACATTATTGCAAAATTATTCGTATAAAACACATGCTGAGCATTTTGAATTGGCGTTTTTACTCATTAAAAAATTGGAACATCATCCTAAGCCATTTGCACCATCAACATTACTACAGTTTTAAAAGTACCATTTATTTCATTTACATATTTCATTGCAATTTCAATTTTTTTAAGTTGTTTTCAGTGAGTCGTCTTTATTTCAATTTTATGTGAATTTCTTATTTCAAACAAACTGTTTTCGGTTCTATTCTTAAGTGTTGTTGTCATCACCCTGCTCAAAAGGTGTTAAAAAACAAAATTACATCAAACCATTGTTCAAACTAAACATAGATTTAAAAAAAAGAAAGAAAAAAGAGGGATTTTTTACAAGGTGATGACAGTTTGGTATTGTCGGCTGGCTGGCCTTTGACCCAGCAATGTCAAAGTCAATTTAGGCTTAATTTCAACACTGTTTTCCTTATCGCTGATTTAATAAAAAAAAAAAAAAAAAAAAAAAAAAAAAATTTAGTTTCCAGTGTTTAGGAATAGCAATTTTAACTATTTCTTCATATTTTATCTCCAAAAAAATTTTTTATAATCATTTACACCAACTAATTTCACTTAGAAATGAAAGAGCATTCTTTGCTTTCAGGAAATACCTAGTTTCATGGGGTGCAGATCAAAGTTTCCTTCATATTTTTTTCAGATGATGACAAAAGTCATTTTTCAATTTTTTTTTTTTTTCAGTTCAAATTGGCTGTAGTGTAACAAAATAACTTTTGATATGTTTGTGATGATTTTTACTTGGGATAGAAATGTTTTATCATAGCAGATCTGTATTGACTTTAGGGGGCTATAGTTGCTCTCAAAAAGCTGTACAGCACTTGTATTTTAATTTATTTATAGTATTTATAATTTCTACAGATAGTATCAACAAACTTATGGTGTAAGCTACAGTAATAAAAAAAAAAAAATAAATAAAAAGAAATTGGAATGCTGAAAAGTTTTGTTTTTTTTATTAGCTGGTTCATGTAAAAAAAAAAAAAAAAAAAAAAAAAAAAAGTTACGTCAGTTATGTCCTGTATGATAAATCGAATCTCACGTTAGCTGTCGATATGTGATAACATTTATCACTTGTCAATAGCCAACGATGTTAAGATCGCCTCCTTTTTATTTTAAACAACATTTTTCTTCGAAGAAAGCAAGCAAAAGTTTTTTTCAAAATATATTAAATAATCTTTAAATTTGCTAATTTTTGTCAAATAAATTTTGAAAAATGTATCATTGACTTTTAGAAGAATTTTAAACTAGGATTTTAACTTAGTTTACAAAATTTAAAAAAATGGCTGATATCGAGTTTTTTTTTTTAGTAATTTTGCTGACAAAAAAAAACAAGATTTTTAACTAAAATTTTGGACATGCTAAGAATGAATAAAATATTTTTAAAAAAAATAATCAAAATATACTTTGGTATTTCTTAATAATGATATATATATACTTAAGCAGATAAAATTTTTTTTCATCAAATTTAAGGCCGTTCTTGTCATGCTATACTCTTTTTATTGATTTTCATGGAGTTACCCAAGTTTATACTAGTGTTTCTCAACCTTTTATTTTTGGTGTCAAGAGGAAAAAAAAAATCACATCTCATAAGTGCAAATTTAAATTCCATGTAACAGGAAATACATTTTATTTACTAAAGCAGAATGTTAGCATGATATATAAATCCTGACTAATGACTACACTGCTCCTGGTGACTCCAGCCAGGTCCATTTGAAATATTTCTCAGGCTAACATTGAGAATCCCTGTTTTACACAGAATATTATGAACAGGACTCCCTTCTGAAATGATATAAAATTAATATTTTTTCAATTCTGACAAGTGTCGCAGTCTAATCTTCAAAAATTATTCTCTCCATAAAATTTCCCCAATTTTTGTAATGAGTGAACCAATTTATTAAAGTAGTACCAATTTTACAAGTCAGCCATTGTTGCATTATTTAGCATTTACTTGGTTTGGAAATAGTGAAATATTGGTTGCTCTGTAAGCATTTACTTGTTAGATGGCTGTTTAGGTAGTGGGTGTCATCTCTCAGTAGGGTTGAAGATGGCTTATCTTACGCCCAACTGACAAGGCAGCCAGACAAAAAGTACATCTTAAATAAAATCAAGTTGTCCTATTAAAAATGTGATTCATCTATGGCTTACCCGTATTCTGTTTGACCCCAATTCAAGCATTTGTAGGTTTGTCAAAGTTTTCAAATTCTCAATTTTTGTAATTTTGTTGTTCACCAAAAATAACTTGACCAGTTTCTTGAGATTGTCCAAATTTTCAATTTTTTTTATTCGATTGAAAGAAAAATCCAACTGTCTGGAAGAAAGAAGAAAAATTTCAAGAGATTCAAAACCAACTGTAGGTCATGAGTAAGCTAAAACAATGACAAGAGGGAAATAACATTCAGAAAATTGGACAGATGACAAGCCTATCTATTGTATTTTCTTGTATATAATATGACTTAATTATAATATGACCCATTGTTTCTGAAGCTTAAAAACATGGAATAAATTACGTCCTTGAGTATAATATGACACTGTATCACAGCTATTTTTATTTTAACATTTTTGAAATGTTCTACTTTGTTATTCATTAAAATCTCAAACTCTTACATATATTTCATTAAAATATTTTTTTTTCCCCAATATTAAAGAACAGGAATACACCGATATGTAACTATTATGGGTTTTTTCTATTTTCAGTTTCAAAACTTATAAAAAAAAACACAAAAATCAAAATATAAGTAAACTTTATCTTGTGAGGAAAACTGAGTTTATTTGCAATTTTTCATTTCTTCAAATAGAAGGTTTTTAAAAATGTCTGAAAAAAACATGTGTATACATTTTTGCCTTTAATTTTCCTTCAAAATTTCTCAATTTAATCTCGAGAATCCTTATTATGCACAAGAAAATACAGTATATAAGAAATTTGTCTTTACATTGTTTTTTTATTTATTACTTATTTAAAAAAAACACAATGAAACAAAAATAATTTATGTTAATATGCAAAGATTGAAATTCTACAAGTGAAAGAGTTGTGTTTAAATTTCTGTTAATGTAAACCCCTAGAAATACTCAAACAGGAGGCATTGGGCTTGTTGGAGAAAAAAATTAAAGGTAAGAGGAGGAATTGAAGTGGGAAAGAAAAATTTCAATTGGATGTAAAAAAAAAAAAAAATAAACAAACAAAATGATTAAAAAAAAAAAAAAAAAAAAAAGGTAGATATTTCAAAACAGGAAAAAACCCAGAATGAGTGAAAAGCCATTGCTCCAGAACTCAATAGGCAAATATAAAATATTAATTTTCATAAGAAATTCTATTAATTTAGAGGATAATTTGAGATTTCAAGTGTGAAATGCCAATGCAACAGTAGGAATTTTGAAGTAAAAGCAATTCAAACATTCATCAACACAACATGGAGAGAAATAATCTGATACTTTTTCATTTATACAGGCAGAAATACCCTCTCATGTAATAGTAAGACATTAAGTAAATGAAGACAACATTGTCACTAATGTTTTACCATTATGTGGGAGGTATTTTTTATTGCACTCTGTAGAAGGTGAATTTTTTCAGTTTTGATTAAAAAAAACAAACAAAAAAAAAACACATGTAACCTACTGCAAATCTTCTAAGGCAGAGACATTTTCAATTTCTGTCAATTGGTTATCGTACAAATCCAAATCAACAAGATGCAACAATGTGGATAAACCTTCAACTTTCTTGATGAGGTTTTGTCGCAAACACAAAGTCTGAAAAAGACAGAAAAAAAAAGAAAAGTTCCATGTTTTAGTAATGGGACGATTAATTGGAACATTTTTGGATTAGGGTTAGGGTTATCGGGATTGGCATTGGAGAATTTTTAACTTATTTTCTCATTCAAAAATGATTCTTTGGATTTTTTTGTTTAAAACTTAATTTTTCATTCCTGGTACTAATGATAAAAAGATAAATATTTATTAATTTCAAACTACCAGTAAAACCAAAATCTATAAATCATAATAACACCTAAGTTAAGCATGATGTAAATTTATTATTTTACTTGTGTTAAAAAAAAAAAAAAAGAAAGAAAGAAAAGAAATATGTAAGTTTCTACTCAGTTCTTGAACTTTCTATAAAGTTCCAATAGTTTAAAGTCTGCTTTAGTTTTCATTTTCTTTTTAATCATTGTTAATTCCCCCATTTAATATTATAACTTATTAATTTAATAATTATAATCAAAAATTATGTAATATAAACACAAAATGAATTCACATTGTTGTTCTGCCAGGCTCTCTTTCAAGACAATTTTTAGTTTTTTAATTTATGAAAAAGAAAAAAAAAATGAATGTAGGGAATTCCCATCAATGTCACATTTGATTTCTTTACACAAAAAATTGACCTTGTGCCACAAACTGTCCTTGTAGTGAGGCAGTTAAATTACAACAATTTATTTTTTATAATAGAAAATAAAATCATTTTTTAGTCTCAGTTATGGAAAACATTTATTTTTGTTTACATAACATACTATGTATGCAAAAGTAAATCTTTTCAATAACGGAGACTTAAAAAAGTAAACTTTCTTTTTATGAAATAAATTTGTTTCTACGAAATTTATGTATTTCTTAAAATTTTATAGCTTTTAAAATGGATTTTCATCTTTATTTACTTAAAAATATAAACAAACTTTTATATGACGTTTTCTGAAAAAAAGCTTTTTCACAGAAAAGTTAGTATTAAAAAACCTAAAATTTAATTTCCATCAAAAATTGCATTTAATTTTATTTTACTAATATTTATCTTAGGCATAACTGCCTATGTTAAATTATTATAGCATTTAAAATATCCTGAACTTTTTTCTCATTTATTCCTCCTCAGAGACAAATGTGATACAATATTTGTAAGTAGAAGTGTATAAAAAAAGTTAAAAACAAGTATTTTTATACCATTTTTATCTGGTGATTAAGCTAGTTTTTCCACTTTTAACATTTATTTCAATATTTAAAAAAAAATAAAAATGATCCAATGCAAAAAAATACACATTTACAGTTGTTCTCATCCTGATGAAGATTTTAATCATTTTTAATCTTATTTTTATTTAAATGCTTTGTAAATGTTGAATCTCATTCCTAATAAAGCAATCAAGATGGATATCAGTTTTATATAGCTTTCAACTTCCTGATATTTTAAAAAAAATTATTCTAAAGTTTGCTAAAATTGCTTACATGTCTTAAAAAACATCAAGGGATATATTTTTATTGTGTTGTTGCACTTTTACTCTTTTTCCTTTTAACAAAAATAAAACTTTTTGATTCTTTTTAGAAATTATCACATTTTTTTAATTGTGAGAAATCTATTTTAGACAGTAAAACTTAATTAGTGATTAAATAAAAGGGATATCTAACTTTATTTCATAAGCTTTTGTATTGATTTTTGTATTAAATGTTTTATTAATAAATATACTTTGTTCGTTAAGGCTTCCTAAATCATTAAGTGGCCCAAATATATATATATATATATATATATATACACACACACACACACACAATATTGCTCTACTTTGTATTCTTTTAAACTAAATGTTATGAATGTTAGAATTGTTCTCTATTTGTTCTTATCTTATCTGGATATATATCGTGAAATCACTTGCACATCACCTTTCTTTAGGATTTTTTACAAACTAGTATTATGCAAATTGTTAGGTTAGTTAAGTAATTAACTGGAGCTTGGGTGTTTTTTTTTTTTTTTTAGATTAAATCCGAAATGAATTTCCACAAATTCCAACCATCTCAAGTATTGGAGACTGAGTTTGGTTGATGTTTAAAAGACAAACACAATGACAGATAAGGTGACTCTTATGCAAATGTTGAACTAACAGTAAGTCAAGTCAGTAAGTAAGTGGAAGGAAAAGAGAGAAAGAAAAGATAAGAAATAAAGAAAATTGAAACAGAGACAGACCCTGGAAAACAACACACAATTCATTTATGATTTAGACCAGTGGTTCCCAAACTTTTTTTTTCTCTGGGATGCGATTTCAGAATGAAAATTTGCTTGTGCCTTACCAAATTTTATGTGATAAAAAGTAGATTTAAGGGAAAAAAAAAAAAAAAAAAAAAAAAGAGAGAAGGTTAAAGGAAGATAACCGCAAATTCAAAGTTAGAACATTATCATTGATAACTCTCTCCTCCAATTTGCAGACCTGAATTATTATATTCTTAATTGGTATAATGCAAAAATATCACAATGATAAAATCAATCAATAATTATTTATAACTATTTATACTGGGACTCGTGCATGCAATTACAAGTAATCCATAATATTTTAAATTTTGAAATCATATTTATTTTTGGCAGATGAATTTTTTGAAACTGTTCCTAAATCTTTGATTGCTTTTTCAATCATTCCATTTCACCGGTTATCCTCTTTCACCATGCCTACGAGATGCACCACATCATTTGGGGACCACTAATTTAGATGAACACCTTCAGGTCTACATAGGATTTGTATATCTCCAAAAGTAATATATCCTTTCTTTTTCCATAGAATGTACGATCAAAACAAGAAGCACAAAAACCCTATTGGATAGAGCAAGTTTTCAGCTACAAAACTTTATCTATAGAGCCATTTTTGCTTCAAATACCTTGCTTTTATATGCAGAGAAATGACAACAGATGCAAGGAGCACAATAACACTGTCAGATAAAGCAAGTTTCCAGCTGCCAATCCTGCCCTTAATTTTTTGTTTTTTTTTTTGTTTTTTTTTTTTAATATAGTCACTGCCATTGGTCTTGCATTCTCACCAGATATGAACAAGAACTTTTCTTTTTGTAGGTTGGCAGAAGTGCAGGGCTCCCCAGAACATGGCTTGTCACATACAAGACAAATGACACTGCTGAAATGCATTACCCACTGCCAAACTGTGCTCACATCCATTATTTGGTCTTTACAAGCATTGATGAATGTCAATGGATATAATTGTTTTTCTCACACTAGTCCATACTCAGTTAAGCCACTTGAAGCAGGTACATCATTGTGGGTTGAAATCAGTGAGTGTTTCAAGAAAGGTGATATTCACAGAACATGAAAAAGTGGCAACATAAATTAACAGTAAAGTAACATTCTTATAGATAGAATTATATATGCAGGGTAGTGGGGAGGAGGAGATATAAATGTACACATCCTGGTTCACACTTCTCCCTGGTCTATTTAATTAGACATTTATCCCTCATTCTCCACCCCATTTAGGATTGGGTTTCCACACCCTTCTAAAGTCTGCTTGTCCTTTCCTATGTTAATATATGTTCCCATAATAACCCTCTACCTCGAGTGGCTCTTAGGCCTTATATTGGGTGAATATTAGGAGGAAAAAAAAACGAGGAAAAAAAAAACAACAAAAAAAAAAAAAATAAAAAAATAAAAAAAACAAATAAACAACAATAATTATGCTCCGAGGGAAAATATTGAAGAATGCCTATGCTTAATTTTAAATTTCAACATGTTGGATGAAATTTAAAAAATAGAAATTTAGCATTCCTACATCTTCAAAGTTTCTCCTCAGTGCATAATTAAAAAAAGGTATTTCTCTTCATATCCACCCCACCTCCTTACATATAATCCCATCAATAAGAACATTATCTTGTTCGATGAAGTCCTTTTAGAAGATGAAACACATAGAATTTTTTTTTCACTTTGTCAATTTACCTAACTGTGTGTACATGCTGACCAATACAAAATGGATCCTGTCATTTTTCAGAGTTTCTACAATTTACCGATTCTTCTTCTATATGCAGTGTCCGTTTAGGACATGGGAAGTTGTGGAGAGCCATGATTGTCTAACCTGTGTGGCTCTCAGCAGTTTTTCTCTCTTTGCCAAGCCCCTCCGGTTCAGCCATTCATTCATACAAACTCATAAGTGGTTTGATACTGTTAGCCTTGTGAGGGTTGCTTAAGTTTCCTAAGTGTTCCGTCCTCATTATATGTCCACAAAATTCCAACTGCCTTTTCATGATTGTGAGTAAAAGTGTTCTTTCTGTTGCCCTTTTCTTTAAGCCTTCCTTGTTGGTTTCTTGCTCTGTTAATGGAATTCTCAGTATCCTTCTGTAGAGCCACATTTCTGCTGCAATCCAGCACTTTTTTTTTTTTTTTTACTAGTGAATTTTTCTATTTCTCAGCACTTTGCTAAGCTTTTGGAATGCTTCTTTCTGTAGACCAATGTGCGTTCAAAAATATCTCTACCATTTTCTATCCTTTGTTAAAACACTTCCCGGATTTTTTTTCAATTCCTCACCTGCTTGATGTTGACATCTCCAATTTTTAGTTTGCTTCTTGGGATTTTTCTCTTGCTGATATCCATAATTTCTGTCTTGCAGTTGATGGCTAGTCTTTAGATATAATAGTAAAAAAGAAAAAAAAAAAAAGCCTAAGAAGAAAAAATGTTAATAGTACAAAGAATTTATCCTTACCTGTACATTGGTTAATTCTTCCATGCGTTCAATTTTTCCAATTCGACAATGACTTAAATCAACATCCTAAAAGGAGAGGAGAAATTTAATTTAAATATTTTAAAACTATTAACAAGCACATAAAACATTTATTTTTATAAAAATGTAACTAAAACATTATTTTTGGCTACAATACAAACATTAGGTTACAAGACAAGTAGCATGCATTTTTTTTTTTTTTTATACAGACTTGGATTGAAAACACCAGCCACTATAATTTAGCTAATTTCACCCATAGACAATGGAAGAAGTGGATTTTATTCATGTTTTATAAAACAGAATTGTCCTCCTCAATTGGTTGCCAAACAAAGCTATTAAAGCCAAACTGCCTTGGTATTTTGCTTATAGCTGGTTAGGGAGAGAAGAGATGGATTCATGACTTTCCCTGTTGAGTATGAATACAAAACTTATCACCTGTTTTTTTCCTTAACCACAGAATTTATCTCAAATAATGTACATCTAAAAAGGAGCTCCAATCAATAGTTAACTAGGGCAGGAAATGGCTTATAAATTTTAATGCCTTCAGAAAAAAACTGCTTTCATTTAACCATCACAGAGAACTTTTTCTGCCTGCCATCAGAATGGTTGATGCTAAACTCAAAGACAGCAACACGCTGCACCTTCTTGGCCTTACGATTTCAACTGTCTTGAAGTGGAACAACTACATCGAATCAATAGCTGCATCTACTGCAAGGAAAGTTGGGTTGGTGTTGTTCCAGAATTTTTTTCTCTTCAAAATCCATTTTGCACATTTACAAATCTAACATTTGTCTGTGCATTGAATACTGCTGCCATATCTGGTCTGATGCTCCTGCTATTCATCTCAAAGTTCTTGACAAAATCTAAAGAAGGATTTTCATGGCAACCGCTCCGACAAGCTTTTTTTCTCCCTGGTATCTTGACTACATGAATTTAAATGTGCAACTAGATTGGCATCTAGGTTTTACCCATTTACTGATGAAATATCTAAATGCAACCCCCACCTCTACTCCAAGTTTCTTTTTTCTAACTTCCCGCCTTTGTAACTCCCTTTCTGTTTACTTGCATCTCTGATAATTACAATTTTCAAAAATTTAAATGCAACATCAATCGCCATCTTCTCAAATTCCCATGAATCTTTCCCATACTCAGTCTTTTCTCTAACTTTTATTCCCTGTAACCCTCTGTGTACTAGTGGCATTTCCGCCTTGAGCTGAAATGATTACAAAAACAAAAAACAACAATAAACATGCGAACTGACACCACTAACTCCCACTACACCAACTTGAAACATGCAGGCAGGCATCCTTTCTTGTATTCCTCCTACTACCATAGGAATGAAACAGACAGGCACAATATTGTCCACCAGAATTCAGATGTGTGTGCCCAAACACGCACAGACAAAGCACAAAACAGAAACTGACTAATGAAAAACAACATGGAACTCAGAGTAACAGAAGTTTTTTTTCTTCTATAATTCATTTCCAGAAATTTCTGATGAACCTTAAATAAAAGTGGGACATGTTAAATATAACTACACACACACATATTATGCCTCTTGATTCGTTGGTGAAGATAGGTCTTCAACAACACCTCTCCAATGGACGTGGTTCCGGGTGATCTTCAGCTTGGCTTATATCATGCTGGCTGCCTTCACCTCTGCGTCAACACTTCTGCACCAAGTATCATTTTATATATATATATATATATATATATATATATATATATGTGTGTGTGTGTGTGTGTGTGTGAGATAAAAACAGTTTTAATGTACAGTATATTTGTAAAAGTGCTAGTTATCAGGGATAGGTTATGGCCTGAAGATTGCATTCATTCAAGCATAAAACAGATTGACACTGTGTTGACATCATTGTCTACTTTTATATATATATATATATATATATATATATATACATACATACATACATACATACATACATACACACACACACACACACACAAATGAGAGGAAGAACAGATTGAGTAAAAATCCACTGTTCATAGTATTTACTTTTAGAAAGGTGCTCAATACAAAGTAGAGCAATATATTATTATAAGAGATTATAATAAAACATTGAAATTGCTACATGAAAGCTTTCATGTTAAAATACTTTGATTGTACTTCTTCAGGCGATGGTAAGTAACTGATGAAATACAATCATAGTATTGAAACATGAAAGCTTTTGTGTAGCTATTTCAAAATGTTTTTATCATACTCTCTTATAGTGTGTGTGTATATATATATATATATATATAAATAAAAAGATGGCCTAAAGATTTCATTTAAGTATGAAACACTGCCACCACTGGTTTTTGACCTCAATATCCACATGTACAATATATCATTGGACTTGACTGATACACATTATCATAGCAGAGACCGGAAAAGACCTGCATTTGAAATTATCCAATTCAATTATACACTCCTGAAGATGACTAATAGGAGTCAACAAATCCCTGATTTTGAATATTTTTATTGAATTTTCAGCAGTCAGATTTGTGGAAAATTATTCGCAACTTAGAAAAGTTGACCACTAAATTTAATTGGCATAAAACACCTATACTTTTCAATAAACAAGATGAGAATGATAGTCTGAAGAAATGGAATTATACTGACAATACCCTATCTCAAAAATTAAATACAAAATTATGAAATATTGCTAGTTAAAATAAACATTGACAGGGCAATGGCATAGTGCAGTGATCACCAACTGGTGGTCCATGCAAAATTTTTTATGCTCTTAAGAAAAATTGGGACATTATTTCAATTTTTAAAAAGCTCCAGATTCAAAAATGAAAGTAACAAAACGTATTATGGATGGTATATATGTTCAAGACCTTATGTAATCTCGAAATAAACACAAGTACACAGATGTGACATCATCTAGTCGTAATATAACCTAACACGGCTTTCAAACTTCAAATTTTCAATTTGTCTCATTTAAATAATTACACTATAATTTTGTTAACCTTAATGGGTGCATTTCCTATTAATAAAATAAAAGTTGGTTGGTTGTTTTGTTTTATGGTATATCAACCTCAGTGGGCCATTTAATGCCAACAAAATTTTTGAAATAGATTCATAGCGATCGTTTGGTAAAAAAAAAAAAAAAAAAAAAAGTGTGTATGTATACATATATATTTGAACCATTTTTCAATTACTCATATTTTTGAGTACAATCCAACTTTTAGGAAATTTACTGTCTTGGATGGTTTTATTTTCGTAAAAAGTTTTAAAATTTTTTTTCCTCAAAAATATATAGCTGGTAATATTATTTTAAAAAAATGTATTGCTGGTAATAATTTTTTGAAAAGTATTTCTGGTATTAAAACCAATTTTTACACTTTCATAAGACTTTTTACCTCAGTTTTGGGATTAACTATTTTACCATAGCTGGGACCCTAACAAGTACTACCACCTCAGGTCAGGGTGGACCTGGGAACACCAGCAATTAAGAGGTGGTTCCACACTTCTCAAAACCTCCTGCTCAGAGGCCTTGCTGTTGGATGTAGTTTATCGTCATACCCAAGACAGTAAAATAAAAGTTTTCCAATTATTATTATTATTATATAAAACGTATTTACCTTATTTTTCTAAATTCATATTAGCGGTATGACAAATTTAAAGTAATATATTTAGTGGCCCATTAAGTTCAAAAGGTTGGCCTAGTGGATTAAAGCACTGGTTTGTTAATTTGGTGACAGTGATTGTGAGTTCAATCCCTGGGTTTAGTAATGTGTACTTGCACTTGGGAAACAGGTGAGCAATAACTGAACAGTACTATAAAAAAAAAAAGAAAAAAGAACTAAATGATATCCCTAGACATGAGTAGTGGAATGCGAACAGTCTATCCTTGTCAATTAAATAAAGAGTTTAGTTCAGAACTCCCTGTAGGCTAAAAGATCAATATACACCCGAGGAAGGCTGAAACATTGTGTTAGCAACAACAAAGATTAGGACAATAGTCGAAATATAGGGTCAAAAAAGATTTTATAATAGTTTAATTCTACATTTCAGTAACTGTCTATATTTCTCAGATGAGGTATTATGTACATTATTTACATTATTCGGACTATTGTCCTCATCTTTGTTGCCATATTTATTACAATGTTGTAATAAATATGGCGACAAAGATGAGGACAATGGTCTGAATAATGTAAATAATACATTTTAATTGAACTGATTTTTCCTTTACAAATATTTGGAACTTTTCTCTTTCAAGAAAATTTTGTTTTTCAACTTTTTTGAAACAGGATGTTGATTTTCTGGTGAAAATGTTTGGATATATGGTTTGTTAGCCAAAGACCCTACCATGCAATGGTATACAAACAGCATAATGTTTATTTGAAATCAATATTTTATTCTTGTTAAACTTTGTGATAATTACAATAATATGAGCAATTTAAAAAGCATGAAAAATAAAGATCTAATTTAGGTTTCATAAGTGACATTAAGATTTGTCTTGCAAGAGATACTTGTACAAGTCAAGACAAAAGTGACATTCTTACCACTGCATCAGGATCAATGATAACAACTTCTTTTGTTGGTTCTTCTTCTTTATTATTTTGATTGGCTTCTCTTTCATCTCCACTTGAATCATGTTCTTTGCTGCCATCCTCTGGCATTTTGATCACGAGTTCAGCTTTATCCATTCTTTCTGAAGAAAAAAAAAAAAAAAAAAAAGAATATTATTCAAAATATATTCAAATGTTTATCATCAACTGATATTTTTAGTTGCATGTTATCATTTAAAGCAGCCAAGAGTTCATTAGAATGTTAAGTCAGGAAATTTAACATTTTTGGGGTGTGTTAAGAGAATATTGATAAGAGATTTCTCTATTAAAAATAAATAAATTGCAGAAGTAACTGGATGATCAGCAAAATTAAAATGTAGCAAGTGGCTGAAATGACCAAAATAAGCTGATCTTAAAAAAAAAAAAAAAAAAAAACTGATTTAAAATCATTCTGTTTATATATATATATATATATATATATATATATATATATATATATATAATGTCATAGCAGGAATGGCCAGATGATGAAAGCTAACCAAACTTGAGAAGTTAAAACATTTTATCTATTAAATTAGCCACAAAAACAGTGGAGGTAATATGACAAGTGGAGCATATCTATTAAAATTATAATGACAGGTTGAAAATGCTGAAGTTGAAAATTATTTTGTTAATACCTGATTGTTTCATTTATCTGCAATGTGAGAATAACAACTAAAATGAGCAATTAAAATATAATAATGATAATAAGTCATTTTAAAAATAAAATCTCTCTCAAAAATTGATTGCTTCAGTTACATAGATTTGGATGTCAAATTGTTTAAGGTTTACAATCAAAATATTTAAACAGTGTAAATATTAATGAATAAAATTTTCTTAATTTATATAAAAACTTTTGTACTTGAAAGAAAAATAAAACTCATTTAACCCAGTCCAACAGACAACTTCTGACATCTTTGTGATTCTATTATTGGGAATAAAATAGATTTTTTGGCACCAATGTACAGTGTATTTTTTTTTTATTTTGCATTTCAATATTTTTTTGCTTTACATCAAAATATTATTTGTTTTTATTAGTTTACAAAAATTAAAATCTATATGTACAATAAAAAGAAAAAAAGTTATAACAATTTTAAAACAGTAAGTGTTCATGTTTTTGCACCCTAACAAAAAAAAAAAAAAAAAATGCAGTGGCAGGGGGAACAATTCTAAAAAGAAATTAGCTTCGTAAAGTTTAATTAGTTTTAGTAATGACTTTTGGTGAGTTTTTTTGCTATGTTTGCTTTTTGATTATAAAAATGTGACAATTATTATACACAAAGAATTTAAACAGAAACAATACAAAAAGTAATGGCATGTGTGAATGAATGCAGAAAAAAAAAAAAAGAAAAAATGTAGCTTTTTCAATGTTTTGTGTAGGCAGTTCGGATTCACTGTTGAATGAGAGTATGTAGCTGTATTAAGCATGTGTTAGGTTAGATGAGCAAAAAGGCCTTCTTTGATGACATAATAAAGCATGTTACCAAATGTGAGAAGTCTGCCCAAACATTCCCTCCCAAAGCCAATGTACTGATGACGAGAGAGAGAGAGGAGGGGCTATGCTGATGATATAGGTATTCACAGTAGGGTTTTAAGAATGATTTTAAACAGAAAATCAGCATCCTCCAAGTGCTGTAAGACCTTTCCAAAACTGGAACTATGAACTGGAATTGAAATGAAAGCAGTGATGGCACCTATCCTGAATCCATCATCAAAATGAAAACATCCTCTCTCAAATGTTCCAAGAAATAGGACTCAATATAAACCTTTCCAAAACAGAAACTATGATCTGGAATAGGAATGAAAGCAATGATGGTACCTACCCTGAATCCATCATAATAATTCAGGATCTGGAATTAGTAAAGACTAAATACTTCAAATAGCTCGGAGTAGGGGTCAGTTATAACAAATTAAATATAAGAGAAAAAGAAATTGAACATGGAATAAGCTGTGCCAGAAGTAGCTTTGCACAATGCCTCAAAATGCTACGAAACCAAATGTGAACTTGATTCATGCTCTTAATATTGTCAGATTGAAACTTTCAGATGGACACCATGCACAACATCGAACCTGTTGAGAAATATCTCAACTGTCAGTAGTATACAGCCTCTTCCTGAGATCAATGGTTAAAAAAAAAAAAAAAAAAAAAAGGCTCTGAGCAAGTAAAGCCTGAGGGTCTTGCCAAAGGTAATCCTTCTTTGAACATTATGGACTAGCACTATAGAATCACAAACAAACAACTGTACCAAATAACAAAAACATCACTTGAAGAGTACCAACAGCTGCAACAACTAAAATGGATAGCACATAACTAGAAAAGAAACTAATAACATAATCAAGATGTTAACATTCCACATGACTTCAAATAAAAGGTTAGGAAGGAAAATGCCATCAATACCAGAAAGAATGATAACAGCTATTGAGCTTGAGAAAGAGGTTTTCCTAAAAAAAATGTTTAAAGAGAAAGATTTTATAAATTTCAACCAAAAGCAGTACTGTCTGCTCAGTCAATGAATGCTAAATATTTCCTTGATTACCATTACCATTTCAGTGTTCTATTTTACAGAAAAATAGTAAAAAAAAAAAAAAAAAAAAAATCAACTGTGTGAATTTCTGGGATGAGGAGTTATCATTTACAGTCAGACTAATGTCCCAATTTTTGCTGTGGCATTAATATTTTGGCTGCTGTGTTATCTGTCTTCCTTCAGGAGCCTACCAACCTCAGAAAATTTTGAACTGAACTCCTTATTAAATCTATGCTATTAGATTGTTTCCACCCACTTCAATTTATT
Organism: Acanthosepion pharaonis; assembly: GCA_903632075.3. Lineage (NCBI taxonomy): Eukaryota > Metazoa > Mollusca > Cephalopoda > Sepiida > Sepiidae > Acanthosepion > Acanthosepion pharaonis. Next base: position 49,798 of record CAHIKZ030002288.1, on the reverse strand, counting down.
GTTCTATTATTACATGTCCAGTGTCTGAATATATCTCAACTACCCAGTCTAGGGACTGAACTGGAGGATTAAACTGAATTTGGTTACAGAAGAATTACAAATTCAATCCATCAGCTGGGTGGGGTATAGATATCTTCAGAGTCAGTGGAAACAAAATTAGTAACAATGGAACAATTGATAGGATGCAATCTCTGTAGACATGGACAGCAGAACAAGATAGTGTAGATTAAATAAAAGGTTCAATTCAAAATTACCTAAAAGGTTATTCAGATTGGTAAACACTCAAAGAAGGTTGGAGTGAACAACAAATCAAAATCTTGTGATTCTGACAACAAAGATGAAGTTATTAGTTTGATTAGAAATAAAACAACTCCAGTATAGCCAAACACTCACATCATTTGAAGTAACTTAAGTTTTTTTGTTTTTTTTTTGTTTAGCCTCATGTCAACCTCTATGGGTTATTTAATGGTAAAATTTAAATATTTCATATGCAATTTTATTCATTTTTGGATAATAATGGTTTTAGTGATACAAGTCTTACTAATTAACTAATAACTAGGAGGAGAAGAGGTGGATTCATACCTTTCCCTGAAGGTATTTGCACGTAAGTGAATATAACATCCAACTGGAATTGGAACTCTACTCTCCAATTAACAATTCCGAGCCATTATCCATTACACCATCCACACATCCAAGCTTACAGCACCTGGTATTCCCAAGCGGTTATCCATCTAGGTACTGATCAGGCTCAACGTTACTTAACATAGGTGATCGTATGGGAACTCGACTCTCCGATTAACATCCATTACACCATCTGCACATCCAAGCTTACAACACCCAGTATTTTTAAGTGGTCACCTATCTGGTACTGACCAAGATTGATATTGCTTAATTTTGGTCATTGTACAAAAATCAGTGTAACGTGTAACTGTTTAGTAATGTTACATGTAATGAAATTAGGTAAAAAAAAAAAAAAAAAAAATTATTTCTTGGTTTGTGAACTTAGATTTTTCTGAAATGCCTTCTTTAAAACTGAATTTAATTTCCCTTTGTGTTGCATTTGCATTCATTTTTCAAGGACACAGAATTGAAATAAAATGAGCAAACCAATATTAAAAAGGCTTTGATAAATCAAAACTTGACGTCAATCAAATTTATTTAATTCTTTTCAAGCCCACATGACGATGGTCAAATTGAAAAGAAAAAAAAAGCCATGTGACAAAAATAGAGGCAAAACATTGTAATCATTTTTCTTTTCTTTTAAAAACTAGTTTTCAAAACTATTCTTTATAATAGTTAAATTATCTATTGCAAGGTTGTAGGTGGCAAAATGGAGGACTACACAGCATATGATCTAACATGTAACCAACACTTGTTGCATATTTTCATATTATTTTATCTTAACATTAATTCATGACACTTTTTTAAGTAATTATTTTCATTATGTCACTTTTTCATATAAAAATCTATTTGTTATATAATAAAAATGTAAACAAAACCAAAAATAAGGTTCTTTATTTTCCACCAAATTGGTCAATATTTAACCATAAATTCTGTTGATTTTCATAGTTCTGATGTGAATATGAATCAGCATTCAAATAGCTTTCTAAAGATGTACAACTTGACCATATTGGGAAATATGAAAACGTTAGCATTTTGAATTTGGCCCAAATTACTAAGACCCTTGTAATTCAGGCCATAGTCCACAAAATTTTGTACATATCTTGCTATAATGCAGACAAATTTGTTGTCAAAAAAAAAAAAAAAAAAAAAAAAAAAAGATATGCTTTTTGGAAAATTAAAAGGTAAAAGGTCAAATCTTATTTGACTTTAAAAACAAAAAAAAAATAAAATAAATAGCACATCTTTTAGATCTATCCAAGTACTTTAAAATGGTATATAATTTAACTTTGTAGGTGAAAAAACAACTGAGATAAACTTTGTGATATTTTCCAAAATTCATCTTTTTGGCAAAGGTGAAAGGTCATATATTAGGATCCCTTTGACCTAGAGATCTAAAATAGGTACCATTCAATTTGTATAATGAAGCTCTCTAAGTGCACCAAATTTGAAAAAAAAAAAAAAAATCTGTCAGTGATGGTCAGACTGACACAGAATGACTGCTTTTTCTATTGACACTTATTATTTTAACTACCTTCACTCCTAGGCAATGTTTTATTTGTTTTCTTGATGAAAGTGAATTTATACATTTTTTTTTTTTTTGTTCTTGAGAATTTACAACAAAAATATTAAGCGCTATTTATGTTGTGGGGTACATACTACACCCCTGGTGACTATATGAACTAATACATAATAAAGAGGTCAAAGATGAAAAGAAAAAGCCGTTTGGAGCCATTCTTCAGACTAATTAATACAAGCATCATGACAAGTAGTCATGGCAACAGGCCATTGCAAATAATCAATATAAAATTGAATAAAATGTATTTGTAGTTTATTTTTTGAATAAAGTTAAAGCAAAATGGAAATTATTTATGACTCATCCTAATAGTTTCAGAATTCTTTTTAATTTATCTTCCTATAGCTATTTTTTTTTTTTTAATGTGACATTGTGTTGAAAAGTTTTCAGCTTAACCAGGGAGGCATTTCAAGAAAAAAATTCTGTTCAAACTTTAGTTTGTGGGCCAGGTTAAGAACTTTTCTGCTCCCACTTATAAACCTAATACCTGTCTATAAATAATATTTGTTCTGTATCATTCAAGCTTTAAAAAAAAAAATCTTCTCATCTCAATATGAATTTTAAACATACCTGTTTGTTATCCATCTTTTTGGTAGATGCATTTTGTACAGAGTTATCACCAGTTCTTTTTCCATTTATTACAAAATGTGTCTCATTTTATTCAATTATATATATTGATTATTTGCAATGATCTTTTATGTATCAGACAGCAATTTGATAACTTGAGTTGAATCCTGCGGTTTTGATGTGAGAATGTTTTTGAACTTTTGAATCTGATTTTTATAGTTTTTCCCATTTTTTCCATTTAAGACAATTAAAGGTTGAGCAGAACAAACCATCTGAGCTCTAGAAATGTTTTTTTTGTGTTGCTCTTGTTCTATACAAACTGTCATGGAGAACATATTTCCTTTCATTCACTGTGTATACTACTACTGCTGTTTAAAAATAGTTTATTCTTCACTGCCACAATTGATTAGTAATTAGGAATACATTGATCTTTTATGTATCAAAATGAAAACAGACAATTTTGAGGCCATGATCACTTGACACTGTTGAATCCTTCTTACATACAATATTACCTTTCTTCAATGGAGTTCAACTTTTGAGGTCGGTTGTGAGAATGTTTTTTGAATGTCTTTTTGAATCAACATTTATTTTTATAGTTTTTCCAATCAAACTGTTTAGTTGATTTTTCAACTGTTTAGTTGGAAAAAGTTTAGTTGGGGTGATACAATAATTGTTTAGTTGGTACAAGGTTTAGAGCAGAACAAACCATCAACTGAGTTGGGGTGATACTAGAAATGTTTTTTTAGTTGGGGTGATAAATTGCTGTTTGTTCTATAATCACAAAACTGTTTAGTTGGGGTGATACAATCAACATTACAACTGGAGAACAATAACATTACAACTTTCATTCACTGTTTAGTATACTAACATTACAACTGTTTAGTTTAAAAATAGTTTATTCTTCAACTGCCAACATTATTGATTAGTTTAGTAATTTACAACTGTTTAGGATGATACATTGTTTAGTTGGGGTGATACAATCAACATTAAACTTTTAGTTCCAACATTACAAAAATGGAAAACAACTTATGTTTAGTTGGGGTGATACTCAACATTACAACTGAGATATTTTTACAACTGTTTAGCCATGATCAATCAACATTACAACTGTTTAGTTCTAATCAAAGGGATACAATCAACATTACAACTGTTTAGTTGGGGTGATACAATCAACACAACTGTTTAGATAAAAAAAAAAGTTGGGGTTACAATCAACATTACAACTGTTTAGTTGGGGTGATACAATCAACATTACAACTGTTTTAGTTGGGGTGATAAATCAACATTACAACTTTTAATGGAGGTCGGTTGTGAGATTTTACAACTGTTTAGTTGTCAATCAACATACAACTGTTTAGTTGGGGTGATAATTTTGTTTATTGGATGTCAATGAACATTACCTGTTTAGTTAGTGAAAATTTATTTTAGTTAACGTTGTCAATCAACATTACAACTGTTTATTAGTATACAATCAACATTACAACTGTTTAGTTGGGGTGATACAATCAAACATTACAACTGTTTAGTTGGGGTGATACAATCAACATTACAACTGTTTAGTTGGGGTGATACAATCAACATTACAACTGTTTAGTTGGGGTGATACAATCAACATTACAACTGTTTAGTTGGGGTGATACAATCAACATTACAACTGTTTAGTTGGGGTACATTATCAACAACATTACAACTGTTTAGTTGTTACAATCAACATTACAACTGTTTAGTTGGGGATGATAAATCAACATTACAACATTACAACTGTTTAGTTGGGGTGATACAATCAACATTAAACAGTTAATCAACATTACAACAACTGTTTCAACATTAGTTTAGTTGGGGTGATAAATCAACATTACAACTGTTTAGTTGGGGTGATACAATCAACATTACAACTGTTTAGTTGGGGTGATACAATCAACATTACAACTGTTTAGTTGGGGTGATACAATCAACATTACAACTGTTTAGTTGGGGTGATACAATCAACATTACAACTGTTTAGTTGGGGTGATACAATCAACATTACAACTGTTTAGTTGGGGTGATACAATCAACATTACAACTGTTTCCCCAAAACCGAAATTACTTGTGACCCAACTTCATTAGATTTCTGCCTGAATTTCCTATGAAACAATGCCCTAGTGGATAAAAGCACTGGTTTGTGAATTTGATGGCATACTGGTTGAGTTCAATCCCCGAGTTGTGTAGTGTGCACTTGCACTCGGTGGAAACAGGTGAACAATACTGAACAATACTAGATAAAAATAGAACTATATCTCTAGGCATGAGCAATGGAATGAGAACAGTAGTTTAAATAGTGTAAATAATTAATAAGATTTATTTAACACTATATGAAAAATATTTTAAACTTGCAGTAAGTATTTGATGATTCAATTTAATGTTCAAAATATTAAATTAAAAATGTAATAAATTTTTTTTTTTTTTTATGATTCATCAACCCTTTTGGGGTTATTTAAAGCTGAAAGACATTGTGGCTTGTAGAAGGTTGCCTACAGTACCCAGTGTTTCCTCACAGTACCCCTCATCTAAGTACTGAGCAGGCTTGATGCTGAGATCGAATGAAAACCAGTTGTACTAAGATTTATTTAACACTATATGAAAAATATTTTAAACTTTTATCCAGTATTTGATAATTAAAAAAAAAAAGAAAGAAAAAAAAAAGAAGTTACTAGTCAGTCAGGCAGGCAGCAGTGATAATATAAACAAGCTTAGTCATCGCATGATGAAAATAAAGTGAATACCATTTAATAGGTAGTTTTTCTGGCCTACTTATAAAATGCACTTTTGTTTCCTTCCAGGTGAAGACAGTTATAATTAAAGCGAACAGAAATAGTTTAAGCGGATATTATGTAGAGTGTAAGGTACTATGAGAGAGAGAGGAAAAATTCTTTCTTCCGTAATGTTCACCTCTATACAAGACCCAGAGTCACCCAATAGTATAGGGTTACAGAAGGAGTTTGTTGTGCAAGCAAAAAGAATAAAAGATAGACATGGTTTATAAGGATATATAGGGGAAGATAATGGTTAACCCGACTTGAACAGGTTAAAATTGTAGTAATCTGGGAAGCATCCTCTTGGGAGTCAGTCCCACAAAATAGCAGTTCACAGGAAGAAATTGTTTCAGTGGAACTTATAGCACACCAATGGAACATGAAAGGAATGAAGGTGGTTTGCTACAATGGGCATGGCACAGTAGGTCATAGTTGTGAAGATTAGAACTGGTGGAACTAAGGAATGTAGTTCAGCTGAACACTTTCTATGGAAATAGTGATGGAGTAGTGAGATGTTTGCAATGTTTCATCTGTGTGAAAGGGGTTATAGGGTGGAAAATAATCCATCACCCACAAGGCTGCATAAACGTTTTTGGACTATCAAACCTGGAAATTGAAGACTGAGCAGCTCCAGCCCAAACATGGCTGCCGTACTCCATTTTTTGTCCTGATCTGGCTCTTGTAAAGCTTACAGCATCTAGTATTCACAAGTAGTCACCTACCTAGGTGCTGACAAGGGTCGAAGTTGCTTAACTTTGTAAGTGAAGCAGTGTTTCAATGCAATGTGGTTGTAAACTGCCATTTAGCTGGAAGGTAGGGAATTCTAGTTATGGATTTATTATTGTCAGGTTACATTCGATATTACAGGCAGTCGTGGATAGAGTAAGTGTTATATAGAAATAAAGTGTTGTTGCCAACATTGAAGTTTGAACACAGGTGATTCCATTTCTACTAAGTAGACCATGTGATCGTAAAAGAAATGTATATATGGGAATTAGCGTGACATCTAAGTGATCACCCCTTTTTTACTCTACCCTCTGTTACTATACAGACCACTCTTTCTATGCTATTCTCTATACTATTTCTCTATTCGGTCTGTATACAAATTAATTGTCGAGCGAGTATTATTGAGCAAGTACTATTAATGCGAGTGATATTGAAAAGCGCCTGACACCAGTATTGTTGAATGGTGTTACTATAGTTGTATCTGCAATTGCAAAGTCTTTACTACAACAAGCATTACAAAAGTGACAAGTATTCATTGACATTACAAAAGTGGTGCCAAGTGTTCACTGACATCACAAAAGTAAGCAAAGAGAGGAGCTGTCCATCTAACAAGTCGCTTGGCAGAAGTAAGAAGTGGTGAAGGGACATAAATGATGCCTACATAGACCTGGCACTTTCTTTGTGGCTAACTCAAAACTTGGCCAGTGAATAAAGAATTCATTATATTGAAAACAAGGTTTGCCTTTTCTTTTCTTTCTGTGGAAATGTGTCAGCCTTCCAAGTCTTTTGTTGAATGTTCTCTGGGCCTTTCCCAGTTTTTGCTCACACCAATGAAAATGGAAATTAAACCACAGTGTGGTGCAGAAGCTGACCAGAACTATCACAGGTCATTTTCTTCCCACTCATTAAAGAAAAAAATACTACTTTTGTGTTGGATAGAGTTTCCGTTCAATTGTTGTAACCATATTTTTCCTGAAAAACAGTCCAATTCCAAAACCAAAGTGTGAATGAATCAGTCTGTACATTTCAGGAAACTGCTGATGCCAAACTATTTAGAATTTACTGCTTGATATTTCAGTTCATGAGGAGTGACAGGAAAATTGTTCTATTAGTAATATTAGGAATTTTTTTTTTTTTTTTTTTAACTGCTCATTGCTAAGGAAGATTAACATTCCTGTAATTTTAAAATACCTCTTTTGCAAGTATATGGAACCACACCTTGTGTCTTTCCTAAAATTCTATGCAAATAAGCAAAAAGAAATTCTATAACTGACAGGTCCTCAATTTTATAAATACAAAACTTAGTCATATATGCACATGTTGAATGACAGTAAAATTGCTTAAGTTTTACATTTCTGCAGACCACAATAACAAGCAATAAATGACTGACAGATATCAGTCAGTCGGAAAAGAGTAGAAAAAAAAATTTAACAAGTTTTGAATTTATTTTTGCAGATTGCAGAATAATGTTCTCTTCAGGTCTAAATTGAGTTTTCAGTTGGGTTTGGTGGAATTTTATGACGTTATCAAATTTTGCTGGGTTATTTAATGTTGAAATCTTCTATGTGCCATGTTCCTTCAGTACGTGGGCTATCATAGATCGCCACAACTTCCCACCCTTTATGGCTATTAACAATGTTTATCTTTTTACTTCAGAGCCCAACTCTTGATTCTATTCAGCTTTGTTTGAACATTAAGAAAATAAAGCCAACATGGACTCAAAACAATGGATTGTTGGATAATTCTAAGCTCTGAAAAATTTGAATTAGCATTAAAATCAACAGAGGAAGCAGGGTTCGAGATTAACGTCATCGTTGGGATAATATAAAATCATCTTATTCTAAAAGCAACAAATTTATTAAACAATTCTTTTTTCTTGCCAATAGTGGTGAGCTTTTAATGATTCGACAATCACACAAAGATAAATCTGCATACAAAGAAATGAAAAAAAAAAAAAAAAAAAACCCAAAACTTAAAACACTTTTTAAACTGTGAATGAAATATGAATGAAAAATGAAGGCTTGACGGAATTAAATTTACATTATTTATAAGTAATTGTAAAAACATTAGGGCTTGATTGTAAGAACTAATTTTGCCTTAATACACAAAGCAAGAAAACAATTTTTTTTTTTGGTAATTTTTGATTAAATCTTGAATGAACCTTTAACAACATTTGTGTTTTCTGTAGGTCATAAACTGAAATGACTTCTGCAGATTACCAATCATGGTCCTACTGCTTAACAATATGACATATGGAAAGCAGTGACCAAGTGGTGTATTAGTAACTGCAGGGCTCTCTCACAGATGTGCTGTTGCTTCTATCATGAGTTTAAACGTGCTACTAGGTTGGCATCTCATACCCATTCTTTCACTGTCGAAATGGTTAAATGTAGCCGTCTCTTCTACTCCGATAGCTTCATGTCTTGCACTTTCTGTCTGTGGAAATCCCTTCCTCTTACTTGCTTCCCTGATAGCTATAATCTCCAACTATTCAAATGCAATATCAATCGACATCTCCAGATGTCTTGATCTATTCCCTGACCTTCTCATCCTTTCCTCTATCATACCGCTTTAATCTTGTTCCCACTCTCTGTAACCCCTTGTGTGCTAGTGGCACTCCCACCTTGCTTGAGATGAAATGCTTAGGAAATAAATACAGTTTAAAAACTCTCTGGACTAAAATAAATATTTATTTTCTAACAACTGTCAATGATAACATTTTCAATTTTGGGATGCTTGCAGTTGTTTTTCGCGATAGTTCTGGGATAATGGTGAAAAAAAGTTAGACTGGAGCCCTAAAGAAAGCATATAAATTCACACATATAAAATATAATTCTATTATGTTATTATGTTATCAGGAATAGAGAATTCCTGATTTCAGTATTAATTAAAATGCTTTAATACAATCAAATGTCAAATTATTTACTGAGAATCCAAAACGGTATGATTTAAGGCGGGGGGGGGGGTATGCTTTTAATCTTTGTGAAATACAGCATAGGGAACCAGCTGAGTGATAAGTGAAAAAAAGGAAGTTTTCTACACTTGAGATAAACACTATTTATAGTAGCATTAAACTCTGCTTTCTCACCAGAATTTTTCAACCTTAACAGCAAGGCGATTCTGAGAGAATTAGATGTCCTGCTAGGATTTATTACTAGCGGCCACAATCTCGGCAACATAAGATATGCAGATGATACAGTGACGATAACAGGCATAAAAAGGAAACTACAAGAACTCCTGCAGAAGGTAGTTAAAGTGAAGAGAATGGACTAGACATCAACTGAAAGAAAACAGAATGCATGGTTGTCAGCAAAAGAAACAATCCAATATGCAAATTACAAATTAGGGATACCATGATCAAACAAGTACAAAAATTTATATATCTGCAAAGCATTTTAATAGAGGATGGAAAGTATGATACTGAAACCTGAATGTGTGTTGGGATAGTGAAAGATGTCTTCCAAAAGCTAAGCAAATTATTAAACAGAAAAATTCTGTTAAAAACAAAAACAAAAACAAAAAAAATAAAAAAAATAAAAATAAGAGTACTGAACTGTTATGTAATATCAGTCCTCTTATATGGCATATAAACTCCTTATTTAATGCTCAAATTTAATTTTCTTGGAGCTTTGGTAATTTTTTTTCTAATGTGTTTTGATATTTTCATGTTCTGACCTCAGTTGGGGGGGCAGTTCACTATTTGACCATAGCTGGTACATTAACAGGTGTAATAACAATTAAAAGGTGGTTCCACACTCCTCAAAACCTTGCTGCCTGATGTAGTTTATTGTCATACCCAAGACAGCAGAAATGTGGTTCTGCAGAAGAATGCTAAGAATACCATGGACTGAACGTGTGAGAACCGATGAAGTTTTAGAGAATATGGAAACAAAAAAGAACATTTATAATTAACATCAGAAAGAGATAGTTGAAATTTCTAGAGCACATAATGAGGAAAGACGGCTTGGAAAATTTGATACTCAAGGACATACTGAAGGCAAGAGGGGCTGAGGAAAACGTATAACTTACCTAGCAAGCTCGAGTAAATAGATGGCAGAACAGGGTTTAGGAGAGATAACAAAAAACAAAATTTATTAAGAGCTACAAAAGACAGGAAATTGTGGAGAGCCATGACTGTCAATGCCCTGAAGGGACATGGCACATAGAGGATCAAAGGGACAGCTTGAATGTATATGTAATAAGTAAATATTCAAAGCACCAACATACACAACATACAGTATTTAAAAAAAAAAAAAATTTTGTGAAGATAGGATAGAAAGTTATTAGGGGAAAAAAATTAACAGCAAACATTTTTCTATAATCAATAACCTTCAATTTAATGATCAAAATATTCAGTTAATACAGTTTATTCCCATTAAAAATGTAATAAATTTGTTTTTTTTGTTATGATTTATCAACCCTTTTGGGGTTATTTAAAACTGAAAGACATTGTGGCTTGTAGAAAGTTGCCTACAGTAACCAGTGTTCCCAAGCAGTACCCACCATCTAAGAACTGAGCAGGCTTAATGCTGAGATCGAATGAAAACCAGTTGAAAAACAACTCCATTTGTGTCATCATTAAGTGTACAATTAGATTGGCAATTAGGTCCAGTCATTTCACTGTTGAAATAGATGAAATCTAAGTTCTATTCTAATAGTTTCTTTTCTCGCACTTCTCACCTGTAGAACTCTTTTCTGATTTCTTGTTTACCTGCCAACTACAATTTGTAAAAATTTTAATGCAATGTCAATTGTCTTTTTCTGTTTTCCTGAATCCTGTTCTTTTATTGTCCTTCCTCCTCAAAGTCTCTTCATTCTCTACCACTTCCAGTAATCCCTTGCATCTTAGTGGCTTTATTGCCTTACTTGAGGTGAAATGATTAAGAGAAAATCAAATAGCAGCCATTCAAATGCTGATTAAAATGTGTTTCACCTACACTGGTTGCTCAGTACTTTTTCATTCAGTAATAAAAAAAAATCGAAAAGAAAAAAAAAAGATATTGCCGTTAAGAAAAAAAAAAACAACATATTTCAAATAAATAATTTCCTTAAAGCATTTATAAAAAAACCAATGGAACATTTGTTGACTCAAACATTGTTAATACAAGAATGAAATCATTCCAAAAGTGGAAGTCTACAAACAATAACAAACTATAGGTCAATTAGTGAGAGAGAGAGAGAGAGAGAGGGCCACTCCTCATGATTCAAGAGATTTAATCATAGCAAAGTTTGCTAGTCAAATACATACCAACAGAGAGGACTAGCCTTTTAACAAGGTTGCAATCAAATATTTGACAGATTTTAATAAATGATCAGATGAAAAGAGAGAGCAGGCTAAAAGCAGGTATTATGCATGAACAAATACAAGTTACACAGAGAGGGGATGAGATCCAACTGGTGAAAATGACTAACCTCATTATATATATATATATATAAGACTTTTATTTTGTAGACAAAAAAAAGTCTCACTGAATTTTCATTGGGTACATCAACATTTTTAGGAACCATATTATGACAGACTTTATTTTTGTAGTATAGGATGTGTAGCAGGAAATCTAAGAGGGCTAAATTAAATTAATTTCCATCAGGAAGTTTTTACCTAAGAAAAGTTAATCTGTGGTGACCCCAGTATGTACTGGGTTCACTCTAAGTGATACTAAAGTCCATTTTGTACTCAATGTCACATTGAAATGTGTCAAGAGAGCAAGGTGCCTTGAGAGTTAGAAAAATGACTTCAAAGTCACCAAGTGCAGAATCTGGCCTCAAAGGACATTGGTGGGTGCAGTAACATAAACAGGATGTGAGCGCAGGTGAACTCCTGATGTATGAGAGGGTGAAGGCAGAGTCCACCCTGACCCAGAAGCAGTTCAAGCATCTGAAGAAAGTCTTCCAGGCCACATACTCTCCACAGCTGACATTAATGGAGCCCAAAAGTGAATAAACAATTATTTTACACATGAAAAATTTAGTCTTGTCTTATCAGACATTACTAACAACATAAAGAAAAGGAAGGAAGGAAAAAAAAAAAAAAAAAAGAAAAAAGATCACCCTTTTTGTTGCTATGAGCCAAAAAGTGAAATGAACAATGTAACTAGAATTGCGATTGGTAGGCTCAGGTCAGGTGAGATGAATATTTACCAAGCCAGGCTTTTGCTAGAGTGAACAATGCTTCCTGCACAAAGTTACTTGGTATGAGAGTTAATTGCAAATGTTAACATTGAGAATGAATCCCAAGCAGTTGCAGTAAAAAAAATAGAAAAATTCAATTGAAAGTAAGTGAATGGGCCAAGGTGAGGATTTGACAGTTATAATACAAATTAGGTTAAATGAAAGACCAGATATTATAATGTGTGCCAAGTTGGTGAGGTTCTTATACAAAGAAAACTGATTTTAAATAAAATTTTCTCATGGTTAGCAATGTTCTTTTTTGTTGCTACTGTCTGAACAAGTAGTTATGGGAGAGGAGTTTGCCCAATTGGCTAATTATCCACTATTTTCCTCAACCATTGTATCATGCCAGTGACAAGACCTTTGTAAAAATAGGTGACAATGGATCAGGGTGCTCAGAGTAGCAGAGTTACAAAATCAAGAATTCAAACATACGTTTACCAAACATTACCTCCTGCCTTCTTGCACACAAACATATATTGCACATCTAAGATGCAATCTTAGATTTTTCTGGAAATAAAAGATAGGTGGGGAATGTATAGGGAAGTATGTCTTGCGATCAGACTTTGTTTATAAAAAAAAATAAATATTTTAAACTTACTGCATTCTCAGAATGTTATCTTCTAGTAACAAACAACCACAAACACCCAGTGGTGTAGCATGGGTAGGGCAATTTTCCTGGGCATTAAATTTTTAGGGGCCCAAAAGAAATTGTTGGATAAAAAAAAATAAAAAATAAAAAAAATAAAATAAAATACTGAAAAATGTAATATTAAATCTACACTCTGGAGTTTTCTATTTTCTTACAATACAAGGGGCGGTTGCTCAAGAGGTGCAGGGTGCCTAAAAAGAATATAGCCATTTATTTTTCTGGTAATTTTTGTTGCATTATGTTGTAACCAAGAAAATGTTACTGAATGAGGAATAACCAAAATGGAAATTGGAAATGAAATGGTAATCTTTATAACTTCAACAAAATACAATACTCGCCAGCGACGTGAAGTAGGTAAACTACTGCTAGTGGTGGACTACTTAGACAGCATATTAACCCTACTTACAATAGTGTCCTACGTATTTATGAGGATTGGGACATAGCCATTAATGTTCATAGGTATGGTATATAACAAATTGCATAATGTCATGTTTAGGCACATGCCAGTGACATGCATTACAGTAAATGCCAGAAGTATTTTTTGGTGAGGCGGAACATAGCCAATTGAGGGAACAAGGTAAATGTGTACTTTTTCTTATCACTTGTCTATTTTTAAGCAGAAATTGCAATTTGTTCACGTTCCATATGTAATAGATGTATACATCCATAGATATAAAAATGATGTGTTAATTACTTATAAATAACATCAAACTGCATAGTGTTAATTAGCAATGTTAGATGTATTGTAGAATCTCTTCAAAAAAATCTGCCCCCTCAATCTGAAATAATTTGGAAAATCCTTCTTAAAAAAATTTCTAAATATCCTAAATTTGTTTCATAATTCTTCCCCCAAATCATCTTGGATCAGTGCTTAGTTAACAATATACAGGGTGGTCTGAAAATCTTGTCACCCCCTAGATAATATAATTTTCTATTTTAATGCTCCATGGGGTATTATCAAGGAGAGAGTTTCACATGAATGATATCAGAATACCCAACAGTTGAAGGATGTCGTTCGGAGAGCTTCTGCAACAATGCACAACTTGGTAAAATATCATACAGAACATGGCACCGCATCATTTTATGCCATGAAAATGATGGTGTTCATGCAGACATTCTCGATATGTGACATTGTCGATGAAAGTGAATAAACTGAATCCAGTACATGTGTTTTGTATTGCTGTATTACTTGTTCTATTATTCTCATTACATTTTGGTAGGGGTGACAAAACTTTTGGACAACCCTGTACTATATAACTAATATACTATTTATTTATTAAATGTGTATGTGCATCCCTCCTCTGAATGTATCTCAGCTATGATGTCTAAAAGAGAGGAATCTGGTACACAGAGCAGGAAAAGGTGTAAAACAGTACAACTGGTCAAGCCAACTGGAACTCTTGACTGATTTATTGTGAAGACCACTGAAAGTGTCAGTTGAAAGTACACCTGAGTATGTGACTGGAAGCTGTTCATTTCCTATTTGAGAATAAGAGATGGCTTTTTGCCTGAACATGCTTCTACCTCTAAGCAGTCATCTATCACAGAGTATTGATATAAAAGTTTTCATTCATATTGGTTATTGACCAGGATGTAGATAAAACTTTGAAAAATTAACCATTTAAGAGAGCAACATCTGAACTACAAAATAAAAGATGTATTTTTTTTCCAAAAGACAATGATGGCAGACCATTTTCCAAGGCTGTGGTTCCCAAATGGTGTGGTGCACCTCATAGGTATGGCGGAAGAGGACAGCAGGTGAGGCATAATGATTGAAAGACAATCAAAGATTTAGAGATAGTTCCAAAAAATTCATGCTCAAATTAAATATGATTTTGAAATTTAAAATATGATTATGGATTACTTGTAATTGCATGCATGAGTCCCAGTATAAATACTTAGAAATAATTATTGACCAAATTTATCATTGCGATATTTTTGCATTATATCAAATACTAATATAAATAACTAGGCTCTGCAAATTGGAGGAGAGAATTATCAATGTTAATATTCTGATTTTGAATCTGCAGTTATCATTCTTTAACCCTCCATTTTTTTATTTTTAAAACATACTTTTTATCACATAAAATTTGATGAAAGGCGAGCAAATTTTAATTCTGAAAATGCGGCCCAGAGAAAAGAAATTTGGGAACCACTGCTCTAAGAATTGGTTTTATATGAATTTAGATAATGGTGAGGCAGTTTTAAGATCATGATTATTATATTCTCCAGTGCAATGTGCTGTATATTGTTTTCATTGCATGCTTTTTCAAGAATTAAAAGTTCTTTTGCATAGTCAGGTGGATTTAAAACATGGTGAAAGCTAAATCCCAGATTTTTAGATCATGGAAAAAAAGTTCTCATCACAACAAAACATTTGAAAATTGGAAAGAATTTGAAATGCAACTACGGAAATATAAGACAATTAATGCTGTTCAGATATCACAAGAGAAGACATTCGAGAAATAGAAAACTGTATTATCAAAAATACTTTTGCCAGAAAAGCCTTATCCTATGTTCAAATGCTAACTGTTGAAATTTACTTGCCAAATATGATCTAGTAGTTGTTAATCAGTATCTTTATAAAGTTTAGCAATCAGCTATGCCATGTCATATCTCTCCCCACAGAGACAAAAGGAGTTTGTCAGATTGCTTGGTGGTCACCTCTGAACAGAAATCTTTCAGAGAATTTTAAAGACTAGTATTTCGCTTTCATATTTGATAGTATGTCAGATATTTTGCATACTGACTAAATGTTCCAAATAATTTGATATGGGTACATTGTAGACACACAAGTTAGAATTAAGGAGTCTTTTATCAGCTTCATTCAGTTACGTGGGAAATTAGCTAATGAAATTACAGAACAAATGTTGTGCTTGTCTCATGTAATAACCATTCACACTTAATTTTGCTGATGTACATGCAGCTAGTGTTGGAACAAAGTCTATAACTTTTTGGCACTGTGCAAAATGGATACATATTTTTCTCAAGTTCTACTCACAGGTGAACATGTACATGTACCAATTAATGTGAAGCAATCCTGTGGTACAGGATGGGGTTTAAAGCATGAAGCTGTACACACACTTGCTGAGTACACTGAAGATATAACAGAAATTTTGGAAGTCTCGAGAGATAGATTAGAAGGAATCTCAGAAAACAAAAGAGATGCAGGCAGCTTGCTAGCATGACTTATAACCGATTCTTTCTTTTCATTTCTTTACTTTTGGAGCCCAGGCTTATTGAAGTGAATGATGCTCAGATATACATGCGACAAAGTGGACTTGCATTTGATCAATGTGTTCAGAAGCTAAAAGCATTGACTTTGTTTTGTGAGGAAAAGTGTGATTTACAAGTTGCAGAGGCAGCTAAGAGAGCTATACAAGACATAAAACATGACATTTTTGCAGAAAGAAAAATTGGAAGGTGAAAGATGACAGACCAAAACTGTAGTGATTCTTAAGTTTAATCCAGCAAATGTGTCAGGAACAACTTGAGGCAAGAGAAGTTAACAGCCGAAATAAAAACAGTTACAATACAGATGAATACGTTACGTTTCATGAACTATTTACTTTTCTACAAATTCAAACATTGTGAGATGAAAAAAACAAAAAACATAAGTTCATTGTTTGAGACATTCAGCAGTCATGTGTGAAATATTCTGAATTAAACATTACAGCTATGAATGCTGAAGTACATCACCTCAGATGCCACATGGTTTTACCTAAAGAAGTTCATCCAGAAGTGAGCATTTCTAACATGAACAGCTTTAGATTTGCTTTGCTGGATAATTAAGCAGAAGCTACTAGAAAGCTTAATTAACATTGTGGCATTGAGAATTTTTTGTTTTAAAAAACAATTACCATTTTCAATTTCCAATTCTAGTTGTGAAAGGAGGAGTTTCTCAAAATTATTCTTAATAAAAGACATATCAATGGGGAACAATGAGCCAGGACTGATTATGTAACTTTGCAATATTGTCAGTTGAGATATTTGCTTCTAAATTTTGATAACATAATTGAAATATTTGCAAAAATAAAATCCAGAACATTTTAAATAAATTGAATAATATACTGACACTTAATGTTTTCTATTTTACATCTTATTTGAATACTTTTATTAGAACGTTTACTTGTATCTGACTTTGTATAATGTAGAATACAGTATATCTATATAGTGATAGTAATGTGTATAGAAGTATATAATACCTGTAGGTTTTACAGGTACTCTTGCAGTTGTTATAGTGCAGTGAGGGGTTTCTTCAAATATTTAATAACCTACATTTTAACTTTCATGCAAACATACTTGAATATGTACATATTTTAAAAGTATCTGGGTATGATGTTTCTGCAGTATATTGTTTAGTATTGATGTTTCTTACTGGTACACTTTTAGTACATGTTCTACACCCAGTTTTTCTTTCCCATTTATTTAATTATTCTAACACTATAGCATTTGGTACACACTGAAATTCTCCCCCTTAAATAATTGGCTCTCAAAGTCTCACTGTGTGACTACCTGTGTTATTTGCAATGATGTCATTAGACATTATGGCAGAGTATACATGGGAGTTCATATATGTCCAGCTCCAAGTTGGAGAATGGGTGAAGGTGGAAAGCTGGCACCACAATAACCAGTTGCTTTGAGTAGATGGAGCATGACAGCCAAGGAAAGCAGTCCATATAGGGGGAAGGAAAACCCTGATTTTAAACCTCTGCTGCCTTGTGGTCATATCCAACCAAACACAGAAAAGGCTATGACAGTAAATCCAGACAGAAAACCTGGAGTGGAGCCTGAAGGTGGTTGGCCATCATCACTGACAATTCCTGCAGCCAAGCTGTCCCTAAATGTAATGCCATGTATTCCTCTGAATCTATCAGTATGGCTGAAAGTGTGTGTGTGTGTGTTCACGTAGTCTGGGCAGTGCAAGATCTCAACCTTGGGAAAGTCACTCCAGTCTCACTACCAAAGGACTGTATTTTGAGAAAACAGGGTGCTACCTTTATCTCACAAGATAAACAGATGCCTACTACATAGAGAGGATTACAGCAGGTTGAACATTGAGTGTCAATGTTTTTGGAGACAGGTTTGGGTGGGTTCAATTCTCAAGAGTGAACCATATGTACCTGTATAACTTGGTTATTTTATACATGCTTTTATTTTTCATTTGAAAAATATTTTATCTATAACAAGAGCAAATTCTGTTATAATTTTTATGGATACAAAGAAGCAGATTTATTTTATAATTAAATAAATTTAATGCAGGTGTAATTAGGTTGAGAAAATATGTACAAAATAAGAATTTATAACAGTTCATGGCTCAGAAGAAGGCATTTAAATTGCCCTGGGCGCTCAAAACCCAGCCGATGCCACAGGAAATGCCCAACAGTATAAAGAGCAATTGCCAGTGTTCAATTACATGCTCAATATTTTTATTTGAAGCCTTTTTTTAATATCTTAAAAGGCTATTAGTTGACAATTACAAAATTTAAATAAAACATACAATAAGATAACTGTCCTTTAAATTGAACACCTACAGAATTAGAAACTGCTACTACAAAGAACTTAATTATGGTCAGACACCAGAGAAGCCGTGGAAAATACAGGAACCATGGTGGCAAAAGATAGTAAAAGATGCTTACTCAAAATGTCCCCCCACATAAAACATGAACAATTGAGTAGAGAATACTTGTAGTTGAATGCATATCAATTTAAGTTTACTCCCTCACTATTACAAAGAGGGACTAAAAAAGTTATCAGCCAGTGCCTGATGCTTGGCCAATCTGAGAACTTTTGTGTCCATATGGTTTTTATTTAAACAAATAAATACCATATGACACTGATGAAGTATATTAAATATACAAAAATAAACTAAAAATTATGTCAAATAGAATTTTCTAACAATCTTAGCTGCATCTATTTTTAACTCACACAGCCATCAATGTATAAATCAAATGAATAAAATATTATGGTCCAGTTTCAAATCACAGCAATGCCTAAGAATGGAGCTATGATGAATTAATATTGTGTGTGTATCTCAAAATATGAGGTCAAGTGAAAAGGTATTTTTATTTTTTATTTTTTTGTTAAGCAGGCAAACCTGTTCTAGATAAAAAAAAAAAAAAAGTAGCATTAGATACAAAAATAGCTGACCCTTACTGAGAGTAGAAATGCACATGGGAAGAGATTAAAAAACTTCACAGCAGCCATATGGAAATGATGAGATAATTAGTTTATAAAGAAATAAATAAATAAAATCTAACTGGTTTTTTATTCAGTGGAAAAAAAGAAAAAAAAAATTTAAGCAAGAACAGAATGACAAAGGTAAGATGCTATTCAGAAATTTGTTTTGCAATAACAAAATTTTACAGCAGGTAAAATCATCTTCCAAAGAAAAAGAAAAAAAGAAAAGGAAGTAAAAAAAAAATGTTTTTTTTTTTTTCTATTTGGTTAATTGCCAGTCCAAAAAGAAACAAGTGAAATGCGTAAAAGTGGTGAGTTGAACTAATGAATAATTCAACGGAGATAGAAATTGGAATATTGTACAATTGATGAGAATTATTTTTCCTTTCGGTAGAGAAAGCTAACTTATTATTCCCTGAGTGTGTTAAAAAAAAAAAAAAAAAAAACAAACCCCGCTTGATACAAAAAAGAAAAAAAAAAACAATGGCCAGGGAAACTTTGTCCACAGTGATCTTTACGATGAAAAAAATATTTAAAAATGTAAAATTACATTTTATTTGACACCATTTGGGCAGTGTATGGATAAATAAATAAGCATGTGAACACAGATATGTATATAAATGTGTGTGAAGGCATATGCATACACAAAGAGGTATATAGGTGTGTATTTTGCTTTAGCATCCTATTGCTCACAGTTTCATAACAAGGATATTTATAGCTTTTATTTACTTAAACTGTGTTCATTCATATACAAACAGGAAATTTTAGTCCAATGCTTTTCCTTCAACAATTTTTTTTCATGTCTAGTCTTGCAAGCCAATTAGTTTTTGCATACTAAGTAACCAAATGGCACCCTCATTGCCGTTTTATCTATTCCTCAATCTATATTTCTTCTTATATCATCTCACCCATCCCAGATTATTTAACTAACTAGTCTTACGTAGTCTTTCAAATATTTAGGCACCACACCCCTGCTAAGCTTAGATATAGTGTTGTTTTAGCAATCTGACAGATCCATGTGTTATTGCCGCAACCTGTCCATCTGGTAATCAGACTGTACCTCACCTGGTTATGATCTCTAGTAAACATACCATCTGCTTTCATTAAAACCATAAGTTGCTCTAGTTTCTACACTTCACAGAGATTCTCTTAAAAATCATTGGCCTTTGTGCTTCTATAAGGGCCACCATCACTCATTTTCTGAGTATAAAAATAAAAAGGCGGCAATAGTGAAGTAATGAATAACAGCTTAGAACTAGAATTGGAGAACTGAATACAAATCGCAATTGAGTTTGTTGCATTCACTTAAGTGCAAATACCTTTGGGAAATGTATGAATACATCCCCCCCCCCCAGCTAGGGTTAAATAGCAGAACAGACTAGGTTTTGTCTATATTTCTGAGATGAGGTATTATGTACAGTATTTACATTATTCGGACTATTGTCCTCATCTTTGTTGCCATATTTATTACAACATTTCAGCCATTATACGCTCATGCCTTCTTCAGGTGGTTGGAATGTTGAACTGAAGCCTTTATTTTGCTCACTGGTTAGATCCAGTGACAAGACCCAAAGAGTGTGAGTTCAATACCTGGTTAAGGCAGTGGAGAATTTGGAGAGGGGAATTAACAGGAGATAACTGATAACTGACATCCGTGTAACCAGTGAGCAAAATAAAGGGTTCAGTTCGACATTCCAACCACCTGAAGAAGGCCGGAGCGTACAACAGCCGAAACATCGTGATAAATATGGCGACAAAGATGAGAACAATAGTCCGAATAATGTAAATAATGTACATAATACCTCATCTCAGAAATATAGACAGATACTAAGAGTATTGTGTAATAATTTAATTATTTCATTGTATAGACAGGCATTAAAATATCAAACAAATCAAGTGTCCTTGTAAGATTCAAAGGAACGACTCAAACTGACTAAACAGTGTACATATAACTTGATTTTATAATGGACTTCATTTATTCTAAGATCTGTTTATTTTTTTTTTGCAACACTCAGCTAATGACAATCTAAAAAAAAAAAAAAAAAAAAAAAAAAAGAACCTGTCACTGTTTTAATGCAAAGAATTTCATTTCTGAAGCAAATTCTTCACATCTTAATTTTCAAATATTTTTTATTTTTTTTAAAAAGCTTCATATTAAATCTACCTTTTTAAAATTTTAATCATAATAAAAATAAACTTTTCATCATTTTTTATGCAACTCTTTTTGCATAAAAAAGAAAAAAAGAGGAAAAATGTTATGTGTTTCTTCTAACAAACGCAGAAGAAATAATTCTCAAAGCAACTAATAAATTTTTTCAGTTTATGATATCTGCAGATTGTCATGGTGAAATGAAGTTAGCCACTGGGGACAAATTGGTTCCACTGCCTAGTTAGAAGAGAACCCCAAGAAATGCAACTTTTCTAACTGATTTTAGTTGACTGAAACTTGAAAATATCCTGGTCAAGTCACAAAGTTTGTGGGGTTAAATCAATCTTGAAAAAACAAGAAATGATTTCCTGTTGTCTTCTCAACAGATTTGAATTTAGTGTTGTTTTCTCCTAGAGTGGCTTCTAGCCAAAAATTCAGAGTCCAAACAAGCCTGCTCTTTAAAGTGGGGGTTACTCAAAACAATGCTGACAATTATAATCTTCAGGGCAGAACTGAACTATTCAAACTGAGATACTAGGCTCCATTGTCTATGAACAGAATCTTACTTGTCCTAAAAGATTCAATTTTAGTGGGAAATTCAGTTTGTTTAAAAAAAAAAAAAACAAAAAAAAAACAATTTCTCTATAATTTTCTTCACTTTGTTTTTGTCATTCTGGTAAGCTTCAATGTCACAGACGAAGATGTACGAGTGATGTAATGGATATGAGAAGTTCAAAGGCAAGTAGAGTTCATTACATTCACTTGTGTGCTAATATCCTTAAAGAAAGTATGAAATCATCTCCCCCTCCCCCATTCCCGACTATGGGTTAAATAGCAGGGAAGACTGGGCTCTCTAGCTGTGGTTGGCAATCCGTTTAGGAGAAGGACAACCTTGATAACAAAACAGTTTGTGACATGTCAGGATCTCTTAGGTTTTAAGCAATGTGTTTCATCCTTGCACAAACCATTGAACAAGAATTGTGTAAGGAGCCACATTATAGATTAAGCAACTATTGCATTTGTATCGCTTCAAGAGAGACCCTCTTAATGATTACCATTAATAAAAAGAAAACTATACTTTTTAATAATATAAGATGCTTTAAAGAAAAGTGTAGCTTGTGTTAGATTTGAAATAGTGAATGCTTCTATTTTTCTTAAATGTCATTCAAAGACTATATTTTGCATGACTATTCAAGTGCTGATTTTCCATTTGAAAACCGATACCTGATGCAATATTTTGGAAGCCCACCAAAGAAAATTACAAACTTATTTGGGCCCAAAGCAAAGATACCTTTGCAAAAACTGTGATATCTTACCTTAAATTGTATTTTTATTCACTTTCAGCCTCCAGCTAAGACAGTGTAGTGATACAGAAGGTGATAAGTCACATGGGTTATGTGACTGACTGCTTAGTGACATCACTTCATACAGTGACAAAAGCAGCAGTCAATGACAGTTTGTTCACAGCAGCCAAACTTAAAGTTTGCTTTGTTACCTTCCCTCCTTATTTAAAGAAATTTTGAGAAAGCAAATTGTCCCAACTAATGTTTATATTAGTTAAAAGCAAAACCACTTATAGAATTTTTTTTGTAAAACAGAAACACCAGTTACTGAAAATCTGCTCTGAATAAAAAAAAAAAAAAAAATGCAATAAACCAAGACATTATTTACTTAAAGGATTTTAATTACTTTTTTCCAGTGAATAATGAATTTTCACAAGAACTGTTTTTACTTTTTTAAAAAATTTTTAATTAGAATAATTTATAAAGTTTTAAATCTCTCAAATTTTTGTATTACTTTGTCTCCATTAAGTAAAAACTACATTTAATAATCATAAATGAAAAAGCTTAGTACAAATCATCAAAACAACAATATCTTAAGAAAAATTAATTTTTTTTTTGTATGTGTATAAATATGCCAATTATATATACTTTAGCTTTCAAAATATATAAAATTCAATGAATTAGATTATGGAGAATATTTTCCTAAATTTTTAATATTATGAAGTACTTAAAAATAATATAAAAAAGGCACTCACATTTTATATTAATTACTTTTTACAGATACAACCACCGTAGAAAAATATTACAATAGATAAACTTCCATGTAATTCAAGCTTTCAACATCTAAATTTAGGTACCTCCAAAAAAAAAAAAAAAAAAAAAAAAAAAAAAAAAAAAAAAACAGCATAGCATAAGAAAGGGCCCTAAACTTAATGAAAACAAAGTTTTATCATCAAAATGTTTATATTATTAAGAAAGACCAAAGTATTTTTTAATCGTTTTTAGCATGTTCAAAGTTTTTTGTTAAAAATTTTCTTAAAAAAAAAAAAAAAAAAAATCAGTAGTCTACGTAATATTTACGATTAATGTTTTAGTGCCTTCTTGCAGGTGAAAATATTCATGGATTTGGAAATTCTTGCAAAAATCAAATAATTGTTGGATTTTAATGAAACTTACAGGATTTATGAAGAAAATTAATTTATTTATTTATTTTTTTTTTTTTTTACAAAATCTTGGTAACATTTTTTTTTTTTTGCATATGTTACTTAATTTCATGAAATTTTGAGAAATTGAAATTTTGAGAAATTAAATTTTCGCGAGAAAATTTTATCGTTAGTTAAAAGCAGAACTTCTTAGATAATGTAAATCAATTTTTTTTTTCAAACTACTACTCATTTACCCAAAATCTGCTCTGAATTGTGAAATAAAAAAGCAATAAAAATATGAAATTATTTACTTAGAAAGGATTTTAATTGCTTTTATAAATAAGATTTATCATAGACACTATTGAGTTAAGAAAATTTTTTTTATGAATAATGAATTTTTACAAGAATTGTTTAATTTTTTTTAAAATTTTAATTATAATAATTTATAATATACAAATCAGTTAATATTCTGCATTACTTTTCCTACGTCATGTGATATTGCTATTAACTGAAAACTATATTTATGAACCAAAAATTGAAAAGCTTAAAAGTTGATTTGAATCAAGATTTGAAAAATAATTTAAAAGTTTTTTTTTTTTTGTATGTACATAAAACATTCCCCTGTTTGAAAGTATGGTTAACCAGATATTACAATCAGAAAATAAGAGTGATGACTATCGTAAATTTAAAGTCAACATTCCTAAAATTAGATTATGGAGAATATTTTCCAACAATTTTAAGATTACTTAAAGATTATATAAAAAAGCTGTCATTTTCTTCAATTGTGTTTTACCAGATAAAGTCTCGGTAAAACTGTCAACACCTTATCAGTTCTTGTTAAGTGATTCCTCAACTAGTTTTAGAAAAAGCATATTTAAGGAAGATTTTTAAAATAGAGAATTAACTTTTGTTTACATATGTGTTAAAAAAGACAATCTTTAATGACTTTACTGAAAGCGACCAAAAATTTGTGATTCCAATCAATATAATTTCTATTTGAAATACCTAAATAAGCAAAATACTCTGGTGTAAGTCCATGAGATTGCTAAAAAAAGAAAAAAAAAAGAAAGAAGAAAGCATAGCATGATGAAAAAGATGCCAAACTTGACGAAAATAAAATTTTATTGTCTAAATGTTTATGTTATTATTAATAGGAAAGACCAAAGATTTTTAATTATTTTAAAAAAATTTTCCTTTTTAGAACATTCTAAATTTTGATTAAAAAAACCTTGTTTCTCTTTGTATCACTGGAACTAGTAAAATAAGACAATTTTTAGCACGTTTTTTTTGTATATCAGACATTAATTTGGAAAATCTTGCAAAAATAAAAAATAATTGTCGAATGTTAATGCAACTTTCAGAAACTATTCACAGATGATGGAAATTATATTTTTTTTTATTAAAGTCATGGCAGAAATATTTTTTTATATTTAATACCCCCCCCCAATAACTAATTTTATGAAAACTAGAAATTCAATCGAATACAATTTAGTGATTACAATAGTTAAAAGCACAAAAGCTTTGAGGAATGCAAATCATGTTTTTTTTAATTGGACCCCCCACCTCCCTGAAAATCAGCTCTGAATTGTAACATACAAAACTCAATAAAACAAAGATATTATTTAATTTCAAATGCTTTTTTTGCTTTTAGTTGTTTTTATGAATATGGACAATATTTTCTGAAAGCAAAAATTTTTTTGATGAAAAATGAATTTTAATACAATTATTTGTTATTTCTTTAATTATAATAGATTTTTACATTTAAGTTGTTAAAATATTATAAAATTAGTTAAAAGCTGCATCCACTTTCGTAAATGTCCTAATGATTTTTTTTACCACATTGTAAATTGTATCGTTTTGACTAATCAGAAGACCCACAGTAATTAAGAAATGTAATTTTGTGTTTATAATTGGAAGACGGAAGACCAACCAGAATACAATTAAGTTATTTGAGTTAAGCATTTTTCTCTGCTGTTAAATGCCTTTACTTTTGCAAAACATGTGGAGAAATTAATTTGATTTTTTAATTTCAACTGAGAAGGGTACCTACAAGTATCAGTATTATCTTATGAAATTTATATGATGATATTTTTATATTAATCTCAGTTATGACATTTTTCCATAAATGAAATATCAAAATTAATAATAAAATGAATGGAAATACAAATAACACAGTAAAATGTAATTAAATGTACCTAAAATTATAGTATTTTATGCACACTTCTGATAAAATTTCATAAGAAATTAGATACCTTTTTTATGAAATTTAATCTCACTCTCAACAGTCTTATTTTAATTTCTTTAAAATATATTTTCCATAAAGCATCATAAATGTGAAAGCTAAGTACAAAAAGAAAATAAAACAAATGACAGAGCTGAAAGTTTTCCTTAAAAATAATGAGGTAAATAATTTGTTCACTTAAAAAAAAAAAAACAAATTACCCTCACGTAATCCGTCAATACGTCATTCATCACCCCCCAAAAATACTTTGATCTTTCCTCTTAATAATAAGAAAGATTTAGACGATAAAATTTTGTTTTTGTCAAGTTTGGCGTATTTATGCTATGCTCCTTTTTAGAGATCTCATAGAGGTACCTATAAAATTGGAAATAGTAAATGTAATCATTTAGCTTTCAATTAAAGCTAAAAAGAAACCTTCAAGAATGCTTTTTCATTTTTAAAAAATCATTTAGATATTGAAAATTAGTTGAGATATTTACCTTGAAATAAAGAACTATTTAAAAAAAAAACAAAAACGAAAGAATTTCTTTCCAGTCAATTTAATTTCGAAACAGTATTTTTCTTGCTTATTGGAAATAAATTCAACCTTGAACCCGCCACAAGAATCCGACAATAATCTTGGACAATAAATTCTATTTAAATTAGATTACTTTTCCTTTCTACATAAGCACTCATCACGAGAAGTTTTTTTTGGAGATAAATTCAGTTTAAAGTTTGGGTATCGCAATATTAATATTCAACAACATTTATAAACGAAATCACTGGGTGCTCCATACTTTGGGCTTTTTTTTTTGTTTCACGTCTAAGCTACGAGTACTAAATAGGAAATTGCCATGACAACTTTTGTTTGGCGTGACAAAGTATTCGTAATTCAATTGTCATCTCTCCTTCGACAAGAAGTTAGTAATTGTCTTTTTATACTTCAGTAAAAATGAAAATTGACCAGTAAAGTGACATGGAACCTCGACTACTTAATGATAAATATTCATTTGGAATCTATTTTGTTACGTCTGGAGAGTGGGCGAGAGGAGGAAGAAGAAGGAAAGAATTGAGATTTATTGTTGATTTCAACAACTGACTATTTTGACTTGCATATTAACAATGGATAAAATAAGCAAATTTTACAGTTGAAAGAAAACGATCCCAGCCAACGTCCAGTTTTATTTTTTGGTTTTGGTTTTTTGTGTAGTAAAAGTAGAGATTAATTTAGGGCAATTATTCGATGAGAAATGAATGGGGAAGTGAACACGAACACTCATCCTAAAAAAATTCTTGATCAACAAGCAAGTACTAATTAATTATTTAATTTTCACCAATAAAAACGTAGAGAGGGAAAAATATTTTCAGATTTTCTTTTTCAACAACTTTTTACCAACAATTCATAAAATTGGCATTTTTGTAAGAATCTTTGTTTATGCAAAAGAATTTTTGTTATCATTGTTTTTTTTTTTACTTTTTATATTGTAAGACTTTTTTGAGAGAGAAAATACAGAAACAAAAAGTAAACAAACATTTAAAATTTGAAAAAAATCATTTAAATAAAAAAAAAATCTAATGAAGGAAAAAAAAAAAAATCAAATACAAAAAACAGTGAATTTTCAAATAATTTGATTTGGAAAATTATTTTCCTTTTTAAACACTTTTTTGTTAATTAGTGATTCAGTTTATAAACAAAAAATATATGAAGAAATGAAGATTTGTTGTAAAATTTGCATTTTAATTTGAAGACATTTTGGAACTAATAATGAAAATAAATCTTTTCAATAACATCAAGAACACTCAAATTTTCAGAAATTAAACTAAACATTCATTTTATTTTTTATGCAGGCAACAATTACTTGAATTTCGCCATTAAACAAGGAAATTAAAATATTACCAGTAGTGGTTCTGTAGGCAAGCTCTACTTTGATATATTTTTAAGTTTAACGATAAACTTTAAAAAATATTTTTTTTAACTTATTTTTTCTTTATTTTATTAAAATAAGCCATCATGTTATCACAAACATTCATTTAGTACACTAACACTTTTAACACATTGGGAGATAAATGAAACAATTAGTAATTAGTTTAAAACTTGAAAACAATCATTTGGGTAAAAAATAAAGTGAAAAAAGAATAAAAAAGGGCGATATTTTCAATCACTTATTTTTTTTTTAAAGATATATCATGAAAATTTTTAAAGAAATAAAATTTTGGGATGCGATTTTATTAACATTTATGAATTCGGGTATAGTTGGTTTTAGCGTTTCAAACAATTTTTACTTCTAACTTCCATTATCTCCAATGCAATAATTTTTGTCTCCAAACAAAAACAAACCAAAAGAAAGTCATGAATTCAAAATAAAACAAATGATGTCGAAATGCAATTTATATTTATTTTTTTAACTATTTTTTTTCATAAGTAAAAATAAAAGTCAGCATTTGTAAAAATATAGTTTTACATCACAAATTCTTTTCAGTTTACAATTTTCAGAATATGAGTTTGGTTCAAGAAACCTAACTTTTATGTAAGGGAGATAAATCATTGTTTGGTATGTAAAATTAGTTTGAAACGCTAAAACAAACTCCTTTACCTTATTTCATACATTTTTGAAATGACCTCTGGATGAAGTGTTTATTTCAAACAAAATGATTTCTCATGCACAAATGATCAAAATATTAGTAGAATTAAAATTGAAAAATATATTTTGCAAACATTGAGAAAATTAAAATAAAAATGATAAATTATTTAAATTATAATATTCATAAAGAGTTGCTTAATTTGAATTTTTAAACAACAAGTCTGATTTTAGAATTAAAAAGGAAAAACGAATTAAAATAAATAAATAATCAAAATTATAAAAAAAAAATTATTTTAAAAATAATTTATAATTCTCTTTTTAACCATATAAAATTCGAAAAGTAAAATTGTAAATTTTATTTATTTAATGAATGGATAAAAAAAGGGAATTTTTTTTTAGTTTTTAACTTTTTAATTTGTTCTAAAAATTACATTAAAAAAACAACAATATTTAAAAAAAAGTTAATAAAGTTTATTATTTATTTAAAAAAGAATTTAGAAAAAAAGAATTTTCTTTTTTTTTTAATTTGTTAAAAAACAAAATTAAAATTAAAAGTAATAAATTACATTTTTTTTTAAAAATAATGATGCAAAAGGCAATCAGTTCTTTTAAACTAAGTCAACGGTGTAATAAAATTTTAAATTACGTCAACGATGTAATAAAATTTTAAATTACGTCAACGACGTAATAAAATTTTATGAAATGCTAAGTTTAAATTTAGAATTTTTAAGAATATTTCAACTTTTTTTTAAAGATTATTTTTATGATGAAAAATTTAATATTTGTTTTTAAAAAACTTTGTAATATTATTTCTTCTGTGTTTACATTTTTTTTCATTAAAAATTAAGATTTGAGGAAACAATTACTAAATTTTCGAATTTCGTTTTATATTCTTTTTTATTTTGCCTCATATCCCGACAGTGGCAATTTTATATTTTTTATTATATTTTTTTTTTTTTAAATTATTATGAAAGAGAAAGACCTGTGAAGAAGATACATTGATTGATTTATATCATTTTGATTAAAAAATTCTTTTGAAGGCAAAAATCAATAAAGAAACTGATTTTTTTTTTTTTGCTAAAATAAAAACAATTTCGTTGTTTTCTTTCAACGTCCAATGATACCCGCGAGTGGAAAACTATAAACAAAACAAAATCCTAGAAACGTGTCATTAGACAACTTAAGTAATATTGCTAAACATACAAAGATAAAAACATTCCTATATTATTTGGAGAATGATAAAATTTAAAATATTGTAATTAAAAAAAAAAAGTTTCCTAAAAAAGTGTTGACGGTAAACTTGCGAGTAAGCCATGTTTTTAAATATGCGTCATAACTGAAAAAGAATCACTTAAAATAAATAACTTTAAGTAATCGAATTACTTAGAAACAGACCTGGATTGGAAGCTTTCTCGGCTGATATTTTAGCAAATAAAAAGCGGGTAACAACCACTTGGCTTGGTATTATTAATTTTTCCTTTTAACCGCAACAAAAATGAATACGAACCGCAGCAGCCTTTCTCGTTCTTGTCACGTTTGGAAACGCGCACAAATGGCGGCGTCTTTGGTAAGTCAGAGTTACTCGCCCTTGGTTGTAGCTCTACATGAGGCAGGGAATCTCTTTTGCGGAATTACTTGGTCATGACAAGAATTCCTTTGAGTTTTTTCTCAAATGAATCATACATTTCAATAATCACGCACACACTCTCGCATAAGAAATTTAAAAAAAAACGTTGGAATCGAATTGAAGCCTTATTTGTTTTTATCATACGTCATATTAAAAAAAAAATCCTCTCCTTTTTATTACTATTTTTTTTTAACTAACAGGAAACCATATTCTGAGAAACGACGTCACAACAGTCAGATATTCCTTTCCTCAAGACACAATTACATCTTTTTGCAGCAGTTACCGAATATAGGGAAATTAGTATTTTCTCACGCACTTAAACAAACAGCCAAATAGGAAATGCAGTAAATTATTCTAGAAAGAGAGTAAAAAAACATACATGATTGGTTAGGAAGAGTGATCCGTAGGAAATAGTGCTAACGATTTCAGTTGCTCGTGTTATAGTAAATAAACCCTATTGCCAACACAATTACATAATCATATTAACACTCGTCGAA
This sequence comes from Acanthosepion pharaonis, assembly GCA_903632075.3. Classification (NCBI taxonomy): domain Eukaryota; kingdom Metazoa; phylum Mollusca; class Cephalopoda; order Sepiida; family Sepiidae; genus Acanthosepion; species Acanthosepion pharaonis. Next base: position 19,009 of record CAHIKZ030002288.1, on the reverse strand, counting down.
ACTTTGTTTTCTACCCAATAACAGACAATATTTACAAACATGCTGAAAAGATACCACATTACAACATAAACCATTTAAATCAAAATGTCTACTGGTCAGAAATTAACTTTACCATATGAAATATTTGGCAACTAAAACCCTAATTTATTTTTGAAAAATAAAACTGTTTCTCGATTTTACTTTCGAGAAAAATTTTCTTATAAAATCCAACAAACTTCGACCTTCAGTAGCAGAGATGCAACTCTCTCCAAGCCGTTCAATCACAAGAGAAGACACGGCTACAATAGTGCCCAAACTTGTACTGAAAGAAATATATGTTGGCGACTTGAAACGAATTATTTCCATCAACAACTCAGACGGTCAGTGAATCTTAGCTACGATCAAAATCTTTTATAAACCAGAGATTTTCTGTGGACTAACTACCCAACTAAAGACTATTTTTACACCTTTATTTAACAGGCATTAGACTGTAAAGGTCTATTGGTTGAAAGATTTCTTTTGGGAACGTCGGGGTTACCAGTTGTAAAGGTGTGGATTGTATCAGGTCATCCCATAAGTTCTGTCCGAATTTTGAATAAAGAAAACAAGTGACCAGACGTCAACTCGAGATTTGCGGTTGTTTTCAAACAATTCATGAGGCACCCATTTTCCAAGTTTAGGAACTTTTCCAAGTTGTTGAAGATGACGATGAACTGTTGTATGGTTTGAACTGAGAACCAATGCCAATTCCCCAACTGATAAAGCAGAATTTTCTTCAAGGGCTGCTTCAAGAAGCTTTTCATCAAACTCAACTGGACGCCCGGTTCGATCTTCATCTTCAAGGGTGAAATCTCCACCTCTGAATTTTGCAAACCGTCTTCTGCAAGTTCTTTCATTCACACATTCCTCTCCATAAACTGAGTGAATGTTTCTAGCCGCTTCGGCTGCTGAGTTTCCTTTCTTGACCTCATAAAGCATTATGTGCCTCAAATGATTCTTGGGTACTTCCATGTTAGCAGGGTTTTAATCAAACCAAATTTAATTTTATTGTTCTCTGAAATAAAATTTGATCAGTTTAAATGCATCTAAACATAAAAATAATGTTTAGCTTCATTAGACATTATAAAATACTCTTTAAATTTCGTTTATTTTAACAAAAAGGTCAAATTCGGACAGAACTTATGGGATGACATGATAGATAGACCAATACTATTTATATTAACGATATTCTCAACGTACAGGATTCAAGTAAACAACAATAACTCGAAATTGTTAACCAACAAATATATATTGAAATAACATACAAGAACAAACATGCAATAAAATTGTGTTCAATGTATAGATTAAGGGAAAGAAGTTGTTCCCCTTGAACTGTAGATTGATTTGTAATAGATTGTTCGAAGAAAGTTCTCTTGAGAGAAAAATCTTCAGAAAACAATATTAGAGCAAAGTTTGCATGTTAAGAATAAATAACACAAGAATACAATTAATTAAAAATGTGTTGTGTTATAGAATGGTTTGAATCAACAGAGTTCTGGTTGATTAAACTTGGAAAAGTCACAGAGAGAAATTTAAGTTTATATTACGAAATTCTGTGTCTGAGTGTGCGTTTGAAATGTGATGAGTAAGATCGTGGATTTGTGCTGACGGTCTTACGGGATCTTAATGACGACTTGTGAAAAGTCGCCCCTTTTAAAAAAAAAGGGTAGGCTCCCACGGAAACGCGGGAAAACTTAATCTTGCACTAAAATATGTGATTAGTTAAAAATTAACCAATCACTACATTCGTACTAACAGAGCAAGCAAGCAAGCTCAAAACCGAAGATTCAAATAATCGACTGCGATGGTTAAATTGTCCTATATAAAAGTAGTAGTGATTTAGTAGCCAATCGTAGGCGATTAAAATGTGGGCGTGGGAAAACATAGCAACCGCTACAAGATCATATTTTCTTTATTTTTTATTTTATTATTGTTTGAAATTCGGATGTTTGGAGTTTTAATAATAATAATAAAACCCTGGATGATCGAATTTCCTACACAATGATACATACTTTAGAAAAAATAAGGTACCGTCACAGACTTTCTAAAAAAAAAAAAAAACAAAAAAAAAACGTATTTTAAATAATTTAATGTTTTCTTTGAAGGCAGATTTGGGTTTTATTTGAAAGATAATCCGTATTAAGAGAAAAATTAATTTCCGTATGTAATTGAAGTTTGTAGGCATTTTTCAAACATTAGCACTTTTTCTTGTCACTCATCGAACTGCCATTATAAACGGAGAATGTTAACAGTCAATTATGTGCCATGCATGATACATGCTTAGGCGATCGATACATGACTGACACGGCAGATTTTTTTTCCCGCAGTAGGTTGCCATTTCTTTCTGCAGTAGACCAGTTGCCATCCAAGTCTACAGTATCCCGTCTGTCCTGCTATTTACCCATAGCTGGAGGGAGAAGAAAAGGATTCATACCTTTCCCAAGGGTATTAGCATGTAAGTGAACTCCAATCAGTTATGTGCCATGCGTGATACACGCTTAGGGGATCATGTACCTTTTGATATATGACTGAGGAGGAAGATTTTTTCCCCACAGTAAGTTGCAATTTCTTTCTGCAGTAGACCAGGTGCCATCCAAGTCTAAGGAATCCGGTCCGTCCTGCTATTTACCCATAGCTGGTGGGAGGGGAGAAGAAGAGGATTCATACCTTTCCCAAGGGTATTAGCATGTAAGTGAATTTCAATCAGTTATGTGTCATACGTGATACACGCTTAGTCGATCATGTATCTTTTGACACATGACTGACGAGGCAGATTTTTTTCCCGCTGTAGGTTGCCATTTCTTTCTCCAGTAAACCAGTTGCTATCCAAGGCTACAGAACCCGGTCTGTCTTGCTATTTACCTATAGCTGGGGGAGGGGGAGTTCAATCAGTTGTGTGTCATACGTGATACACACTTGGGTGATTATGTATCTTTTGATACATGACTGACGAGGCAGATTTTTTTTCCAGCAGTAGATTGCCATTTCTTTCAGCAGTAGACCAGTTGCCATCCAAGGATATAGTATCCCGTCTGTCCTGCTATTTACCCATAGCTGGAGGGAGAATAAGATGATTCATACCTTTTCCAAGGGTATTAGCATGTAAGTTAATTTCAATCAGTTATGTGTCATACGTGATACACCCTTAAGCGATCATGTATCTTTTGATACATGACTGACGAGGCAGATTTTTTTTTCCCGCAGTGGGTTGCCATTTCTTTCTGCGGTAGACCGGTTGCCATCCAAGGCTACAGAACTCATTCTTTCTTGCTATTTACCCAATACCAATAGCTGGAAGGAGGGGAAGAATGAGAGGATTCATACCATTCCCAAGGGTATTAGCACGTAAGTGAATGTGATAGATTCGACTGGAGTTCGAATTCTGTTCTCCGATTCCTCAATCCGATTCTTAATACTGTTTCGAATTGAGCAAAAATCAATAAAAAGTACTCGGAATTAAATAGGCAACAAATATTTACCTAGATGACGGTAACCTGCATATTTCTTTGGTGACTAAACCGAAATTGTCATAACTTGGCTGGGTAGATTTCTCTTTAGCCTTAACGATAAAGAAAACATTACTGTGGGAAAAAAACTTATTAAATAAAAGAACACATTTAATTATTTTTCAGTGCACTAAACAAATTAGCATATATATATTAAGACATTCTAATCCTTGAACTTGTATGATTTTAAAACAAAAGACAAGAAAATTGATTGTTTTTCTTTAGAATTGTTCTTCAGGTGTTTCCTTACAGTATTATTAACCAGAACTACTGTATTCTCGAATTTCTGTATTATTAATCCATGTCTCTCATGTAATTAAACCTGCTCTTCACGTGTTTCCTCACAGTATTATTAACCAGAACTATTGTATTCTCGAATTACTGCATTATTAATCCATGTCTCTCATGTAATTAAACCTGTTCTTTACGTGTTTCCTTACAGTATTATTAACCAGAACTACTGTATTCTCGAATTTCAGTATTATTAATCCATGTCTCTCATGTAATTAAACCTGTTCTTCACGTGTTTCCTTACAGTATTATTAAGCAGAACTACTGTATTCTCGATTACTAATTATGTGATTAAACATGTTCTCCACTTAATCTTTGTTCTAGTGTTCCTGTGGCGATCTTCACCACATTAATGTAACTTTAGATTAGGAAACAGGGCTCACGTAGAAAAGGATAAGCCAAAGACATTGTTCCACATAAAATATGTATTTAACAAGATGTACAACATCAAACAACGATGTGAAAGAAAGCATGCATTTAAGTAAGGAAAGGTTGAAATAAACAAGAGTTGTCTCTCGTTATCTGTTATTTTAGTATTTCAAAGTTCACTGGAATAATGTTCATGAGAGTCTTTTATAATGACTGTTCGTAAAAGATTTGCCGTGTAAGAAAAGATTATGTGAGTGTATACAAGGCATGTTCAGCATGTGAGTGGTGTGTGTGAGTGAGAAGGTTGGCGTATGATTTCAATTGTCGTGGATTCGTTTGGCAGCTGAATTCTCACTAATTAGCTAAGAAAAATTCTTGCTTAAATAAGTGACTATAGGCTCCAGATCGCTGCGCGGGAAGAATTATACTTTACGTGCAGACGATCCGATTGGTTGGCATTGACCAATCAGTGAGCGAGCTTTGGGGTGACTTAAGAAAGATTCCGTGATCCGTTTCTCTCAAAAGCGCACAAAATTGACTACATGAAAATAGAGCGATTACAAAATTGTCGCATTGCTGCGATTTGTAAATTGTCTATGATAACGTAGTGGTGATTAATTAACCAATGAATGCTTTGTGTTGTATATGATTTGTATTTTTGTATGCATGTATGTATGTCCGTAATTAATCCGCACATCCCTTACAGTATTAGCGACAAGAACTTCGAGCGTGATTCGGACGTTATAACAAATCAACTACCAAGTGTTCCAAGACACAGGACTCAAGATAAACCTTTCCAAAGTAGAAATTATGATCCGGAATTGGAACGAAATCAGTGTTGGTACAGACTTTGAATACATCCTAAAAGTTCAGGATATAGAAGTAGTAAATATTAAACATTTCAAACACCTCAGGGTCTGGATCATTTATAATATAGCATGCGAGATAATGAAATTAAACTGCGCTGAGGGTAGTTTTAACCAATACTGAAAGAGGCTACAAACCCAAAATATTAAACTAAACACTCGATTGGTGTTCTTAAATAGATTTGTCAGCTCGAGCTTTTCATATAGATGTCATGGATAGGTCTCCCATACTTTCAGCTTTGGGCCACATTTAAGCTACGCTTAAAAAATCGCCATATGGGTGCCATACATTGCGGTCAACTCGTTCTGCAATATCTAAACTGTCAGCCGTATATAACAGTTTTTTTTTTCAGAACAATGATTAAAAATGGCTTCGAGGGAATGAAGCCGGTGGCTCTTGAAAAGAACTGTCCTCCGTCGGATCATGTAGACTGGCGCTCCAGAATCACAAACAAACAACTGCACCAAATAGCTAAAACCACATCACTTGAGCACTTTTAACAGCAGCAACAACTAAAATAGATAGACCATGCAACTTGAAGAGAAAATTATCGCATAATCAAGATGTTGACATTCCACACTACAAAGAACAAAAGGTTAGGAAAGAAACCGCCATCATTATCGAAAAGAGCAATAAAAGTTACTGGGTTTGAGAAAGCTATTTCCCGGAAAAAAAATATTATAATAGAAAGATTTTTTTTCATAAATTTTAACCGAAAGCAGCACTGGCTGCTCGGGTAATGAATGTCGAATGTTTCTTTATAAGGAAACGGCTAATCATTATCATTTACGACAGGCCAAATTTTGGAGGAATTACATGACAAACAACGTTCAGAAACCACCCTCACTCATCCACTAGGTGGGATTTCGTCGTTCGGATTGTGTTGATTCATACAGTAAGGTCTCAGGCAATGATGTTTCAAAAAAAGTCAAAAAAACATTCTTAGTCTAGTTTTTAATGAGGACTTTAAAATACTATCACAACTTTGAAAGGTCCACCGTGTGATGATTGTTGCAGAGAATGGCAACATGTCGAATCCATCCCTGCCCAACATAAAAAAGAGTATACAAGTGTAAACATTTCACCCCAAGCAAGGCGATAATGACGCTAAGATACAGGGGATTACTGGGAGTGAAAGAAAATGAGAATACATTCGTGAGGATAAAGGACAATAAAAGAATAGGTTTTACGAAGAGAGAAGATGGCGATAATGTCACGAAGACGAAAGGGGTTACTGGGAAAGAAATAGACTGAGAAGATTCAGGGAGGAGAAAGGACAATAAAAGAACGGATTTCAGGAAGTCAGAAAATGGCGATAATGCAACTAAGACATGTGAGGTTACTAGGAGTTAAAGAGAATGAGAATAATTTCGCAAGGAAAAAGGAAAAATAAAAACTGGTTTTAGGAAGTAAGAAGATGGCGATAATGCTACGAAGACGCAAGGGGTTACCGGGAATGAAAGAGAATGAAAATACTTTAGTGAGGAGAAAGAACAATAGAAGAACAGGTTTTAGGAAGATGGCGATAATGCAACTAAGACATGTGAGGTTACAAGGAGTGAAAGAGAATGAGAATACATTCGTGAGGATAAAGAACAATAAAAGAATAGGTTTTAGGAAGAGAGAAGATGGCGATAATGTCACTAAGACGCAAGGGGTCACTGGCAATGAAAGAGAATGAGAAGACTTTAGTGAGGAGAAAGGACAATAAAAGAACAAGTTTCAGGAAGTCAGAAGATGGCGATAATGTCACGAAGACGCAAGGGGTGACTGAGAATGAAAGAGAAATTCTTGATATAATGGTAACTGTCTCGGCTGTCCCATTCGCAAAGAAGACAACAATACTTGGTATAGCCATCTTGCAATCCTAGCAAGAAAGCAACAGCCTTGAAATATCCGCAAAGTTGCCAGTTATGTTGGTCATAGTGAATAAACCACAGCAGTCGTTTCATATTGTTATAAAATTCTTTCATGTGGACGACATGGCCGACTGGGATTAAAGGTAAAACATTATCATTTTGCAACAAGACATCTTCGAGACTTGTCTTCGTGAAATCAATGAACAGCCTCCATTCCTCTGGATTGTAACTGATGTTAAGTGATTGCACAAGACCACTGATATAATTGCAGTGCATCAAATCACCTTCCATAAGGAAGAATGGAATTGGATTTTTGAAACTGTTAAGGAAATGAGAACTCTGTACATCACCAGCTAATAAATTCCACTACTGTAACCTGGAACCTCACAGTTCTGCTTTACTTTTAGGAAGTTCCAAATCTCTGACTAAGTCCTTTAGATCATTTTATAATTTGGAGACGGATATTGGGCAATAATCTTGTTCATACGAAGTTGATGGTTCAGACTCTATGGTTTCATTGTCTTCGCCATCATTTGACTCAATTTCATACTATTCTCGTGCTTCCGGATTTGGTTTCGTTTGTTTTCCGGCATATCAACACCTCAGTGGGTTATTTAATGCCAACAAGATTTTTAGGATAGGTTCATAAGAATAGAATATGTATTCTTCATAAGATATCAATTTGGTTTCGTTTATTTTGTTTTCCGGCACATCAACACCTCAATGGGTTATTTAATGCGGTCAAGATTTTTAGGATAGGTTCCTATGAATAGAATATTTATTCTTCGTAAGGAATCAGTTTGGTTTGGCTTGGTTTATTTTGTTTTACGGCATATCAACACCTCAATGGGTTATTTAATGCCGACAAGATTTTTAGGGTAGGTTCATATGAATAGAATATGTATTCTTCGTAAGAAATCAGTTTGGTTTGGTTTGGTTTGGTTTATTTTGTTTTCCGACATATCAACACCTCAATGGGTTATTTAATGCCGACAAGATTTTTAGGATAGGTTCATATGAATAGAATATTTATTCCTCGTAAGAAATCAATTTGGTTTCGTTTATTTTGTTTTCCGACAGATCAACACCTGAATGGGTTGTTTAATGCTGACAAAATTTTTAGGATAGGTTCATATGAATAAAATATGTATTCTTTGTAAGAAATCAGTTTGTAGATCAGGTTTCATTGACGTATTTTTGTAAAGAGGGTTTTTTGTTTAGAGTCAAATGTATAGACGGTAATATTTTAAAAAAAAATGTATTGCTGTTATTTTTACTATAAAAATCTATTTTCATCGTGTTCTGACCCCAGTTTAGCGGTTAACGATTTTTCCATAGCTGGGACCCTAACAGGTGCTACCACATCAGGTCAGGGCGGACCTGGGAACAACAGCAATTAAGAGGTGATTCCATGTTTCTCAAAACCTCCCGATCAGAGGCATTGCTGCCAGATATAGTTTATCGTCGTACCAAGAACGGGTACTTCTGTGACTGGTATGTCGTTATTATGGGAGACAGGACACGCACTGTCTATTTCTCCTTTTTTATTTTTGATAGTCCCTTAGCAACTGTCGGCAACATGCGGAAATAGAAATCAGTGGCCTGATTGGTTGACTCTCTCGAAATCATGGGCAGTACCTTTTTTTCTTTCTGATTCGTCATTGACTGAGATTTGTTGCACAGGTATTACAGGATATCCGTCTTTCCCTTCTTCATGTCTTGATCTCCAATGTTGCATCCAAAATATAGTTGGTAAGTTTTTCTCACAACAGGTGTTATATTTTGCTTTTGAGATGCAAAAGTCATTTCACCACACGCACAGCAGAAGTTATCACCTTTGTTCAGACATTCACAAGGAATTTTTTACAGGTCAGTTAAATGTGTGAAAACTGAGTGGAAAGAAGAAGAATAATTAGTTTATTAGGAGAATAAATATAAATAATGAGGTTATTGGAAAGCGTAATAATTAATCTGGCAAGGACAACAATTTTGATGAAATTGTAGCGGTATTGAACGGCCTTAATTCAATCCATACATTTTTTTTTTACTTTACAAATGTGCTAGCAAACAATAAGCAAACAAGAGAAAACAATGCAGAACTGAGAAAAGACAAAGGCGATATTTTGGTCAGCAAACAATTTTCAATATATTGTAAAAAGAATTACAATGGCGTTGAAATCTCGTAATTTAAACTCAAAATATGTGTTTAACTGGTGTGTGTGAATTTACCTAAGTTAAGTTTTGTAGTGATTTTTTTTTATCTGGACTCCAGGGAAAGACTCCAGTTCGTGAAATAAAGTTCAGTCTCAATGAAAAGAATGTTCTTAGATAAGAAGGTGTTGTAGACCTGTTGAGTTCTGAAGAAAATCTCTCTGTTAGAAGTTGAATAAGTTTCTGTTGCTTGTTGTTGAAAGAATGAATAGATGTCGTAGATGTACGTACGTGTGTGTGTGTGTGTGTGTGTGTGTGTTTGTTTCATAGCTTTTGCCCTGAAGGGACAAACATAATCTCTCTAACGTTACATCTTGAGTGTGAGAGAAGGCAAAAAAGAGAGGTGAAAATATCGCTTGGTATTCATAATGTTGTATGTCTTGTGATAGGCTCGAAACACAGACAGATTTTTGGCGGAATTGTATTTTCGTTCAGGCCAGAAACTAGATCGATACAATTCGGACGTAGTTGAAAACATGATATTAGCATTAACTGACCAATCAGGAATCAGAGAAATATCAAGGCTCTGTGATCCAATTTTTTGCACAAAATTGGACAAGTTATTTTCAGCTACTTAAAAGGATGTAGAATTAAAATTCTACAAAATATTTATATAACACTAGTGTTGTATCTTGAAATCTAGAGCCGATAAACAATTTTGGATATCATTTTTATTTCCAGTGCCCCCAAATTAGCTAAGATTAGCTATTATTATTAGCTTTAATGTTGTAGTCCAGTGATAATTGATAAAGATAACAATATTATTTCACTGAGAGTAGCTTGTAGAGGACCGAGTGGGTTATGTGTTGTTGAATTGGGAACACGTGCGTTTATTTCCTGCTAGAAGAAGGTCCAACTACAAGAACATGGCGGACTCAAGTTGAGTCCAACCGAAGATGTAAAGAAAACAAACAAGACCGATGTATATATATATAAACAAATATATGAATTAAACAACAAATTTACAAGTGACAAAGACATTAACATTTGTGTTTGTGTGTGAACGTAAAGAGTTTGTATTTTGGTGAATGTTCGTACGTACGTGTATGTGTGTATAATGTTCATGGCGTCTCCCACAAAAGGGGAGATGCTTATCTTTTGTGAGAGCTTACATTGTAGATGTGTTCGCTGAAATGAAGAAATGAAAAAGAGATCGAGGCAAGAAGTCACCCAGTATTTATAATGTAGGGAGAGCGACCCCTAGTGAACAAGGAAGGAATTAAGGAGGAGCTAACTCCAACAAGCTCATTCCCAAGGAGGCTTAATTATCCGCTTTCTTCTCCCAATGGGTCCTTTAGTTCTGCTTGTCTCAGTGTTTGGGTAGCTTGTTCAGGCATGATATTTTTGACTGTTTCTGTTGTTTTGAATCTACTGCAATAAACTCATTTAATAATCCTATACCTTGAGTGGCTCTTGGGACTTGTATTAGGTTGAAAAATATTTTTTAAAAATCACCAAGTAAGGGTCTTCTGTAGTTAGTGTAGTTAAGTTATTGTGAATAAGTGAAAATAAATATTGTTATCAACTTGAAACAGACGAGAGATGAAGACAACGTGTTACAGAAGAAAAGAAATAAGCAAATAATTTTCACTCGGCAACTTTTATTGTTTTAAAAATGTTTAGATTTTAATAAACATATGAAACTGAAATTTTATATATTTTCTTTTTCCTCGGAAATTGATGACGAAAGTATGAAACACCATTCTTGCAAATAAACAGTTGAATAAATCTCGTCTGCAGTCGCTCTCTCACAGACGTGCCGTCGCCTCCCTCTGTATTTTTTTTTTTTTTTTTTATAAATACTTTCAGGGTAACTGCTCCGATGAGCTGCTTTCACTGGTTCCCAGACTTCATGAATTTAAGCGTTTAACTAGACTGACATCTCGCACTCACCCTTTCACTGTCGAAACTGTTAAATGTAGCCGTCTCTTCTACTCCAACAGCTTCATGTCTCGCACTTCTCGCCTGTGGAACTCCCTCCCCGTTTCTTGTTTCCCTCATAGCTATAATCTCCAACTATTCAAATGTAATGTCAAGCGACATCTCCAGATGCCTTGATCTATCCCTTAACATTTTCTTCATCATCTCCTCTATCACTCCTCTTTGCTCTCGCTCCAACTCTTTGTAACGCCTTGCGTGCTAGTGGCTTCCCACCTTCCTTGTGGTGAAAAGTTTAAAAAAATAGTGTTAAATTATTGTCACTTTTTGAGATAAAAAGTATATATTAAGATACTCGCAACTTAGTGAATTTATGTGATGAGAGCACATGATGCGTCTAACAAATGCATTTTTTCAAAGTGTATAATTACAGTTACATGTCGTTATGTGTTTATTTAAATTTTCTTCAGTATCTGTCTATATTTCTGAGATGAGGTATTATGTACACTATTTACATTATTCGGACTATTGTCCTCATCTTTGTCGCCATATTTATTACAACGTTTCGGCCTTTCAGTATCTGTCTATATTTCTGAGATGAGGTATTATGTACACTATTTACATTATTCGGACTATTGTCCTCATCTTTGTCGCCATATTTATTACAACGTTTCGGCCCTTCAGTATCTGTCTATATTTCTGAGATGAGGTATTATGTACACTATTTACATTATTCGGACTATTGTCCTCATCTTTGTCGCCATATTTATTACAACATTTCGGCCTTTCAGTATCTGCCTATATTTCTGAGATGAGGTATTATGTATATTATTTACATTATTCGGACTATTGTCCTCATCTTTGTCACCATATTTATTACAACGTTTCGCTCCGGCCTTCTTCAGGTGGTTGGAATGTCTAATCGCTCACTAGAGTAGACTATTCTAGTTCCATGTTTAATGGATGTCAGTTATCATTTATCCCCTGTTAATTCCCCTCTCCAAGTTCTCCACTGCCTTAACCTGGTATTGAACTCACGCTCTTTTGGGTCCTGTCACTGGATCTAACTGTGCTATGTGTTCTTCTTCACAGACATTTTTATAAATTTATGAATAAAAAAATTGTTTTCATAGTTATTTCTTTATAATGTAGATCATAATAAATATATAGACGAAGCTGCGTGACGTCTAGATGTGCATTTGCATTCTAGTCTATCCTCTCTTACTGTGTTCACTATTTCTCCTCTATCCCCTATACTATTCGGACCGATATTTTCTTCTCTATAAGAAGTACTGTGGAGGTCCGTCTGGGTTTAAGTGTTGTTACATTCGAAACACGTGCTGTTTATTCCTGCTGGAAGAAGGTCCAACTTCAAGAAAATGGCGGACTCAAATTGAGTCTAACCGAAGATGCAAAAAAAACAAAAAAAAAACAAAAAACAAAAAACGAGGCCGATATTTATATATAAACAAATATGTGTATTAAACAACAATTTTACAAGTGACAAAGACATTAACATTGTGTTTGAACGTAAAGAGTTTGTATGTTGGTAAAAGTTCGTAAGTGCGTGTATGCGTGTTTCATGGCGTTTTTCCATAAGTGGGCGAAAATGCTGATTTCTACGAGAGATTACATTTTTTAAATGTGTCCGCTGAAATGCAAAGTAGAAAAGAGAACGAGGCGAGAAGTCGCCTAGTATTTATAGTGTAGGGAGAGCGACCCCTAGTGAACAATTAGAGAAATTAAGGAGGAGCTAACTCCGACAGTAATATTAGTACAAGTATTATTCTAAGACGTTTGACAACAGTATTGTTGACACGGCGTATTTGTATCTGCGATTACAAAGTCTCTACTACGCTGGCATCTGTATCAACGAATTTGTCATCACAACAGTATCTCCAAAGGGTCGTTTTGACGACACAACAATAAACTTGCAAATATAAAAGTATTCTTGTAAATAAACAATCTAATTAATGGATGAGCTATCAAAGAAAGTAAATATTTTCCCAGCTGACATGGAATAGATTTACAGGATGTAAATTAAGTCGTAGTCACGTCGAGTCGGGTTTTGTCAGGCTGTGTTTAGAGTTCACAGCTATGGGGGTCAGAGCAGATATATGGCATCATGACTGGTGTCATAGGTTGACTGGCAATCTACTTTTTATTTCTAAAGAAAGAAAAATATTTTCATATTAAAACTACGATGAATTATCTGGTTCGTGTCACTTATGGAGTAGAGTGTGGGAGGCGAAATTGTAAGCTTGGGTGGGATTGGTCATTAGGTACAGTCTTAGGTCTGTTTAATTTAAGAGTCGTTTTCATTTGATAAAGAACTGATCGTTGGAACGAGTGACACAAAGCAAATCTTTATAAGTCAGGTTTGTTTTGATTGGTGATATAATAAGACACTTTCAGATAGAATTCTACATTATTCCAATACCTCCAAATAGTTTGGTCAAATCTGTGCAAAAAATGGATCAGAGAACACTTTCAACTTCATACACATTTTCAAATAAAAATCTCGAGCCCTCATTGGTTAATAAATATACAAGTAGGCGTGACTATCCACTCACACTTAACTATTTTTTACAGCTCGTGACTGAAATCCAAATTCGCGCCAAGTCTCTGTGATCCACCCGAAACAAATAAAAACAGAAACTCATTCACACTCGCCAATGAGAATTGTGACATCAAACTAATTGCAGCTAAACTTCACGTCACGCAATCTTAAGTTTTTCGTTCATATGAACATTATACAAACTTAACGATATTCACACTCACTCACCAAAACTCACCAGTGAACTCTATTCCCATTCACTCACCAAATTCTTTACGCAGAAGTTAAACAAATTCCTGCTAACAAATCAACTTTATTTCTCAACATTCGAGAATATTGTATTACACAAAACAATCAAAGGTAGATAACTTCTTTGATCACAAAATTGCATTCAACTTTACAAACATTTATTACATACATGAATACTAAATTCTTAAATGTAAATTTTTCTTTTGCAATTAATTTACAGAATCTTCAATAACGGATTCTAACAAATATCCTTTCAAATCAGAACTCATTAAAAAAATTTAATCTTTCACCAAACTTGAGTTCAACATAAACTAACAAGATTTCACCTAAAAAAAAAAACCCAAAAAACAAAAACAAAAAAAACACTACATTTTTGTAAAATATTTTCATTACAAAAATATATTGAAAATTATATATTATTCAACTATTTGCCTTTTGTCACAAATGTTTCTTGTTGTTTTTGCATTTTTGCATAACATATTCGTAGAGTAAAAAATGTATGGATTGATTTGGGCCGTGTTAAGGGGTCCACCCCTTTGTATACAAGTGGACTCACCCAGTGTGTACTTGTACTGCTGCCGGTGAATACCCGGATGTGTGATACAAAGAGTGAGAGTGTGAGGTAACCGCTTTGTAGGAGTCACAGTTGCGAGCACGTCGACTCAGAAGGAAGTCATAGTTCGATACTGAATTTCCCAGACTGTATATATATTATTATTGCTACTAACCGCATTTCTGGATCTACTAACCGTATTACCAATTGTATTATTGCGTCAATACATTTATTTGCTATATTTCATTCCTGCGTTTGTCATTCATTTGAGACCGGATTTCATCCCGGAATCCACAACAGGCCGTCAACACCATTAAATAAATGGTAACCACCAAACTTTCCACTACAATGGCACCTGTGATAATCACGTCAAATGAGGGTGAGATTCTGGAGCATGGAAAATGTTCCACTGAAAGTGGATATGAGCGATGCAAGGACACAATTTTGATTGGTCCGACAGTTAGAGGAATGCTAGGATGGATAATTAACGACAAAGGACAATTATTTTGATTGGACCACCAATCATATTGCGTCCTTCTGTAAATAGATTTACAGAAGGCATATTGTTTAAGGTGTAGACGCGTCAAGTCGGGCGTTGTCTGACGGTGTTTAGTGTTCACAGATAATAGAATATTAGAACAACTTCTGAGCTTTCGTTGGCGTGATAAACCAAATAAATACTCTGAATTTAGAAAATTTTAATACATGTTCATTATATCTTAAATTATATGATTGACATCGAATAGCTTAACAGATGGTAGATTACTTATGGCGAAATCATGTTGAGTCGGGCATTGTTTGGCGGTGTTTAGGGTTGACAGATAGAATATTAGGTAACCCGTCGGGCTTGTATTTCCCCTGGAAGGGGCGCGATATCTGAAACACAATACCGAGCGCTCCCATCGTAAGCGATGAGGTCACAAAGAGGCCCGCTAACGTTACGGGGCGCTCAGGCTGTTGTCTTTCATATCGCGCCCCCCTCCAAGGGTCCGCTACAAATTGGTGACCCCGACGTGATCTGACTAGGCAGGACAATATGGCGACACAATACAAGCGAGGCATATTTAACGTTTAGCGACCACCTTTGGCACTTCGCCACACTGTAGATATAGATTTTTACCTGTTCTCTCTAATTGAATACGGTCAATTATCCTAAAGCGGAAGAGAACAGGACATTTCAACCTTGTCCTTTCGATCGTGTTCTCTACACGCTGGTAATTTCGTTTTAGAGATGAGCTAATTACCTTTTAGTTCATTAGTATTGCGAACCTAGTCATAATATACCTATAGGCATTTTTAGACCTTAGTTTTTGCGTAGCAAATCTCAACTCATTTTTTAGAGAGATTTTATAGCATTTTAGCAAGACCATTTCTGTTGTTAGTCTCCCTTAGCATAACAGCGACTTCTCGCCGAATTCCGATGGTGAATGAGTAAATTGTAATATCTGAATGGGTCGTGAATCAAATTAGCTAGGTATAAGATAGTTCGTGAAGACCTGACTTACCCCCTCCCCCTTTTCGGCCTTGTGCCACAATTTTGTATTTTTAACAAAATAAATCCCGGTCGGCGCCTGAACGATCAGTACGCAGGCTCCTGGCCTTTTGTGGCCAGGACGCCGACCAGGGCTGCGTATTAATTTACGCTCCCATTTTTTTTGGTCTACCAACTGGACGCGAGTTGAATCTATCTTTCTTTCTCTCTTTACTTCGCCTCTTTACTTCTGGCTCCTTGTCCATGTTCGACTCTCGGCATTCCGTCCCTACTGGCTGCCCGCATGTCGTCCATAACCTTTCCCGTACAGTACGATTGTAATTATTACGAGAGGTTTCGATATCGGACTCGACCAGCAGACACGCAACGCCAGCACCGGATATTCGATATGCCTAACAACATTGCAACGCCAGCTACCTGTTCCTTCCCGACACGTCCAGTTGGAAACCAGACCAGCCGACCAGCAGCGATCATCTGCGATGACCAACCAACCTTCCCCGTATACTATCGGTTGTAATTACTACGGGAGGTTTCGACACCGACCTCAACCAGCAATGCCTGCACTGCAACGTCCAACCGTCGACACGACCGGAACGTCTGCACCTCAACGTCCAACCGTCGACACGACCGGAACGTCTGCACCTCAACGTCCAACCGTCGACACGACCGGAACGTCTGCACCTCAACGTCCAACCGTCGACACGACCGGAACGTTTGCACCTCAACGTCCAACCGTCGACACGACCGGAACGTCTGCACCTCAACGTCCAACCGTCGACACGACCAAACGTCTGCACCTCAACGTCCAACCGTCGACACGACCGGAACGTCTGCACCTCGACTCCAACTGTCGACATGACCAATCCAACCATCGACACGACCAGTTCGACCACCATTACCATGATTGGCAGACCAATATCCCCCACTATGTCTTTTTTTATATAATAAACTTAGCATTAATCATACATATCCTCGTTCTGTTGTCCATTTTGTTTCACCTCACGTCTTAATACGAAAAACGTTAGCGGGCCTCTTGTGACTTCATCACCTTACGATATGGGGGCGCTCGGGCCGTGGTCTCATATCGCACCCCTACTTTCAGGGTCATAGCAGAGAAAAAAAACAAATAAATATATAGAATTTAGATGATCTTAATACTTGTTAATTATACATTAAACTATATGATTAACATGAAATAGATTTACACAAGGTAGATTGTTTAAGGGCTTTGTCAGGTGGTGTTTAGTGTTCACAAATAGTAGAATAGTACAACTGCAGGACTTTTTTTTGGCGGGGGGACATGGCAGATAAAACCAATAAAGCGAATTTCGATTAATTTATTCTTGTTAATTATATCTTAATGTATATGATAAATATACCGATTCTAGGTGATTTTAATAATTATTAATTATACCTAAAATTATACGATTGAAATGAAAGAGATTTACAGAACGCAGAATCTTTAAAGTGGCATCGCGTCAAGTCGGGCGTTGTTTATTGTTCACAGATAGTAAAATTATTTGGGTATCCATTGGGCTTCGTTTGTGAAAACGTGGAAAAAAGAAACAATTAATTTAGTGTTTTTTTAATTTTTTTTAGATATTAAACATTTTGTGGGATGGAATGGATAATTATCACTTGCTGTTACACCCGGTATATCTGAGGAAAGTATTTGGGATCATGCCTTCAGTTTTGGTAAAATCCGATTGAAAACGACTATTGTGAAAACACGAGGTACTTGAGACCATTTAGAGAATCCCTCAGACAAGCACGTATGAAAAATATTTATTTTATGTCCATTTCTGCTCGAAAATTTGAGATTAGTGTATCATCTTTTTAAAAATCTAAGTAGATTCCGCTATATGTTATTGCTTATGAAATTATCACTTTCTCCTGACCTTACATAGTGGAAACTAAGGCAAGAAAATGGAATAAAGAATTATGCGAACAAATGTACAAAGATCTGATTAAATTTCCGAAGAAAACAAATTAATTGAAAACATATTTTTTTTATGTTTACACATTCTTTTTTTTTTATATATAGATACAAACATTTAAGTAAATGCTCTGTTTACAGTATTAACTACATTTACCGGCCTGAATATCCGAGAAATTTTCATAGAAAATATGCGTCCTCCGACAGGAATCGAAACTGTATCCTGACGTGCTTTTACCGATTGAGCCACAGAGGATCGTCTCGGTTAGCAAGGTCGATTTTACTGTTTTTTTTAACCACAATTCTCCATGATTTTCTTTCATACATTCATATCTACTCGATGCGTATCCTAATGTAAACAAATGACGTCACACTTTATGAAATGAACAAAATCCGACAATTATTTTAAGACATTTTTTGTTTATACATTTTTTTTTTATGAACAGAGCATTTACTTAAATATTTGTATCTATAAAAAAGAAGGTATAAACAAAAAAATATCTTAAAATAATTGTCGGACTTTGTCTATTTCATAAAACAAATTATATAAAAAAGGTAAAAAATTGTTTCGGACCATTATCATTATCTATATTTTATACTTAGTGAGCATATATATATTTAATGAGCGTTTATATGTAGTAATTTTTTATGATTATTAATGACACTATGGACGTAAGCAGGTTGCGTGTATGTGTGTATTTTATGTTGGGCGTGTATGTGTGTATTTTATGTGGGGTGTGTTCAGTATGTAAACAAAGAAGATAAAAGCATACAAAACTTCAGATTCTACTGAAGACGTTTGTTCTTAACGTCTCTTGGGTATGTTCGGTTTCGTTTTTGGTTCAGAACTTAGGAATTTTTTCAAAGAAGTCTCAATAATATTAGTCGAGTCATTTGAATGCTACGCTCACTCCATGAAATCGAATGGAAAATATTTTTAAGCAGGATTTATAGTAGGGATTTTCCTGTCCATAATGCTAAATTAAAGAAGGAAAATATAAATATAAAGCTCAAACAGAAGAGAAATATACAGTGATCACCCACTTAAACCCACAAAATTTTGCAGTGGAATCCCAATATTATTTGAGTCGACATCTTTGCTTGCTACTCTCACTCCATGAATTCAAATGAAAAATATTTCTTGACAGCTTTTAGAGTAGGAATTTGCCTGACCATAAGGCAAAATTAGAGAAGGCAAATGGAAATATAAAGCACAAACAGAA